>JARWKJ010000005.1:43549572-43814572 GCA_029959095.1 Rhinichthys osculus
TATGACAATTTTCCATTTGATTTCGGTTTGAGAACCTCTAAAGGGAAGGTTTATCAAGAAATGTTTTCAACTATATTCAGCTAGGTTGGAAACAAATGCATACACACATGTAAAACTTGTGACTATGACCATTAAAAGTAATTTGTGTTCTTGCTGACAGATTATAAATGAGAAAACCAGTAAAGAAATGGAACAACTCCAACATCGCAACACTAAATTCCAGCAGGATAATGAACAAAACTCCATCAGCCTAGAGCAACTGTCCCAACAGAACCAACAGCGAGCATCAGACCTGAAGGTACCCATACACACACTAATGAGATACTATGGACTTCGGTTGTTCTAATAAAACTTCTTCTGTGCTCTAAATCACTCACAAATTCTTTGACAGTTCGATAATCTCTATTCAGTTTTCGCAAAATATGTTGTTTTCATGCCTTTGGCAGAACCTTTTCATGCTTTCCATCTTCAGAAAGATCTTTCTTCCTCCCCATATTGCATGAGATCTGTGACTTCCTTATTAATGTGGAACAACCTCTTTTTAAAGTAGGTTTTGCATTTAACTAAGATCAACAGCAAACTATTCAACGAACCCGTCTGAGATTGAGACCATTTATCTAAAAAGATATGAGGAATAAAACAAACAAACACTTTCTTTGAAAAACTAAAATCTTAATGTTTATTGTACAGAAATCCTATATGTCACTTGCATAATAATCTGGAACACGGTGTATATTTAGCAAATTAAATTTGCGAACAAATCTCTGCTCTACATTGATGCATAGAGTACTTGGCAATCAATTCTAGACATCGCACTGTAGATGCACACACACACACACACACACACACACACACACACACACACACACACACACACACACACACACACACACACACACACACACACACCTACAGATTTATTGAGCTGCCCCCTTTAAGTCTGATAAAATTGTCTCGGCCTTATATAATTAGAGCTCTAGAGGACGAAGGTTTCCATTCCTCTTCCTCTCCCGTCAGACTAGTGATGGATCTTTCCTGCTCAAAACTTCCGTCAGGCTTCCAACTGAGTCACAGCGGGGGTTAATATAGCAAATGTTACATTTAATGAAATGTCCTTTATTCTCTTTATTCTGGCTTGTATTGTAGTGGCTTGAGTCTGGTGGGAGATGGGTGGGTTGAATGCACCGCTCTGCAGGATATGCTGAAGCTGTATTAGGAATTCTGTTTTAATACGGGCATGTCTTTTGTCGTGTGGTATTGTAGACCAATTAAGTATAATAAAGAACAAAAAGACTAAGTTTCACACAGACTGACTGAACATGTGAGGCTTTCTTTATGTCTTCATTTTCTGCAGCATTCTAGAAAGAGACAAAGTCAACCTGTGCAACAATTCCACAAACCAGATTTCCCTATTCTATTTTGCTGCACCTTTTTTGTAGTGTTGTTGGCACTCCCAGGCAGCTCGACCTGTGAGTCAGTGTAAATGAGTAATGATTGCAAGCCTCATGGTCGCCACAAGGGGGCACAGATTCAGCACCCTGGATCACTCTTGCTCCTAATATGTGTGTCCTGCTTATTCTCCAGCAATTAGCATTTTGTTGATCTGTTTATTGGCATTTATATTAGTCAGTTAATCAGGCAATTAAATTCACAGTGATGATATAATCAAATTAGTTCCCACAATGCCCAGTCCAAGCCCACAGAAGCATACGTTTTCAATTATACATTTAATTTACATTACCATTCAAAAAGTTTTGTTTTTTTAAGGTTCAATATTTTTTTTTAATAAATAATACTTTTACTCAGAGAAGATGCATTCATTTGATCAAACGTGACAGTAAAGACTGTTTACATTGATACAAAAAATTCTGTTCTTTTGAACTTTCTATTCAGTAAAGCATCCAGAAAAAATGTATCACAGTTTCCACCAAAATATTAAGCAGCACAACTGTTTTCAACATTGATAATAATAAGAAATGTTTCTTGAGCAGCACATCTGCATATTAGAATGATTTCTGAAGGATCATGCGACACTGACGACTGGAATGATGATGCTGAAAATTCAGCTTTGAATCTCAGGCATAAATTACATTTTACAATGCACTCAAATAGTCAGTTATGTCAACCCAAATTTGGGTCAAATATGGACAAACCCAAATGTTGGGTTAAAAATGTAATTAAAAAAATTCCAGTTGAAAGTGAAAGTTGAAGTTGGGTTAACATTTTAAATTACATTTTTAACCCAACATTTGGGTTTGTCCATATTTGACCCAAATTTGGGTTAAAACAACCCAGCATTGTTTAGAGTGTACTATCTCAGTGACAAGCTGTTGTACCCCTAAAGGTACTAGCGATTTTGACTAGTGATGGTTAGTTTGGGCTTCACATGTATACACACAGACACACTAATGGTTCATTTCTTGTGTCGTTTAGATAAAAGATGAGGAAGTAACCCAGCTGAAACAGGAGATCTCGAAGCTTACAAAATTGAGAGAGGGGGTGCAGAGGAGACTCCAGCTGACGCAGGAGCAGAAAGTGGAGGTGGAGAACCAAAAGGAAACACTCAGGAATCAGATCATTGGACTAGAGAGAGGCAAGAACACAGACACAATATTTTTTTTTACTATTGTACACTATTGTTTTGCTATACTTGTGAGGACATTCCATAGGTGTAATGGTTTTTATACTGTACAAACTGTATATTTTATCCCCCTATAATAACCCTACCCCTAAACCTACCCATCACAGAAAACTTTACGCATTTTTACATTTTTTTATAAAACACCGTTTAGTTTGTTTTTAAAGCCATTTGAAATACGAGGCCAGTGTAATACCCATGTCATTATACAAATTTCTGTCCTCATAATTCACACACACACACACACACACACACACACACACACACACACACACACACACACACACACACACACACACACACACACACACACACACACACAAACACACTTTTATACACATACACACTAATAAATTCAGATTACATATGTGTTTTGAATTTTTAAAATGCTCAGTTTGTCCACCAGATGGCATCCATCTCATTTCAAAAATTGCTTTCATGAGGCCTAGGCTTGACTCTAAAATGAAATACAGCTTTAAAAAAAAAAAAAAAAATTTTTTTTTTTTACATTTCTACGATATTCAATGGGGAAAAAATGGGTCATAATTATTGCATTAATATTAATTATAAATCATTTCTATTTTTGAAATTATCTCAAAACACCAAAAAAGAAAAGAAAAAATATTATAAAAAACAAGTAAAAAAAAAAAAGATGATTTTTTTTAAATAAATATTAATCCCACCCTTCCGGCCCATTTGGACCCGAAGGTCCTGAGTGTGACTCTGAAATGAAGGACCCCAGAGGGTTAAAGAGGTACATCTAGTGCATGTTGAAAAACAATGGAAAAGTAGCTCAGTGGAATGGCAAAATGCGTTCCCTAAGGCCCGTTCACAAGGACGATAACTATAACGATAAAGATATAGTTCTGAAAATCATTCTAAATGCAAAGGAATAGCAGAGTCCACTCTACAACTCCAACGACAAAGGCACAGAGAAACGATGTCACTTTCAGAATGATTTCGCCCCGCTGATTAACGATAAAAACATTGACAGCCATTCAGAATCCAGCCTGCTTTAAAGAGCTCGAGCATTTAAACGCTAGATGACAAAACTGCAGTGCACAGTTAGAATAAACAGAACGATGAGTGTGTTACTTGCCATTTCTTTGTAATTATTTGTGGAATGTACTAGCAGTTACTGAGTGAAAATCAAAGAGAGGTTGAGAAATGGACATGTAAAACTAGATTATGATGTATTCAGGGAAAGAAACCTTGACTAACATTATCAAGACGACTTAAGGGAGGTCTTCTCTTCTTTTTAAAAACTCTCATCTTCCTTGCTTTGTTCTCTTTCTCTTTCTAAACACAGGTAATTAGTTTTGAAGGAAGATAGAGCTCAGAGTAATTACAGTCAAACAATGAATACATCTAATTTCATTTTATTTTTCATTTGACCTCTTTACTTTCCTCTCCACTTCTCTGATTTTCATTTCCAATTGTACACACTGTCCTGTCCGTCTTTGGTTCTTCCCTACTATTTGAATATTGCAGGTTTTTGGAAAGAAAATGATACTTCTGTCAGTATGTTTTTCTCTTTGTCTCGGGTTGTGTGTCATTTACAGACCACTGACTATTTACATTCATATGTATCTCTCTCTTTCTTTTCTGATTTTAATCAGTCCCGAAAATTCTTTCTCGTCAATCTCTCTTGTTGGTTCCCCATTGAGCTGATGGCGACCTAACATGTTTACCAAGCACAGGCGTCTCATTATTTATAGTACTGCAGTCAAGCTTTAAAAAAAAAACAAAAAAAAAAAAACAATTGTGGCTAACTACATCAAAGCTGTTTTAATGGGCAATTTATTTTTGAATATGTAACTACCTTTTTTTTTCTTAAAAAAAAAAAAAAGAACAGTTTTTATCTGGCACAAAGCAATAACGATCCCAATTAGGGTGACAACCTTTACTTGAACAAATAAGTTTTGCGCAAAATAAAACTATTTTAAATAACTAAGTTGTAAAAATAAAGATGACCAGCAGCATGTTAGTGTAGTTATTGATATCTTGAGTCTTGAGTCTTCATCATTGAGTCTTTTAGTAAAGTCATTTCAAGCTAATTCATCTTCATTGTGTGAGTTTCTACTACAAAGCCTTTGCGTTTGTGACAGTTAGAAAATAATTTGTTAACTAAAAAAGTTAGAAGCAACTTATTAATTAAAAATACGCTTCTGTTTTTGATTATTAAATCCGTTTGTTTGACTTAAATCTGCACGGTACAACAAAAATCACATTGTAAAAAAAACTTGCAGCATTCTGTTTCAGAGAATATTTAGATATTTCAAAGGAATGATAAGGAAAAGGTCTGCGTGGTAGTGCAAACTTCATAGAAATTAGAAATAATATTTTAGGACATCTATTTGAATGATTTCTGTTGGGTTGTTGGTAAATTTAATACATGGCATTAAAAAAAGGCTTGCATTACGTTTAATTCTTGTAATGTAAACTTCTATTTTTCAATAAAACATTGACATGTGTCACATATAACCTCATGTTAAACCTGTACATTTATAGCTAAATTTTCCGCTGTTACAAATTTTTCCTTGCACACCCCCAGAGGCCTCGAGTGTGTGTGCACCACAGTTCCAGAGTAAAAAAGGAAAAGAAACACGGGTGGCATTGGACTCAGACTGCTTATCTGGAGGTGTTAAACGGTCGGTGTATTTGTGTTTGTAAGGGGTAATATAACGAAACAATAAAAAAGGGGAAATGAATGGAACAAAATTACATTAACTATCAAGTTTCAAAACCAATGTTTACAGGATCATGGGGGATCAGGTTGTAAATCAGTGGGTTGCGACACACAAAAAATGGGCCGAAGTTCTGTTCTAAAAGCATTGTGTACAGGAGAGACGAAATGATGCAGATAATAAAATGCAACTTACCATATAATTGTGCATAGGGCAGCAAAATAGATCTATTAATTTAATAGGTCTATTAACTATCAACTAACAGCGAGAAAAGGCTTACTATATCTTTTGTTGCGTACATCAAAGGGCAAATGAATCCCTTAATAACATGGCTAATACGGTACCGCTACAATATTTAGCCAAAAATTTGTTACTGTCAAATTTGCACACTAACCATGTGGACTTTGCTTATGTTTTGTACCGTTTTCCCGCTTTAGTTAATCGGTTGTCATGGTTGTTGATTTGATTGTATTAAGTCTCATCACTGTTTAAGTTCATGCCTTTTCAGTTTGTGTTTTGTCCGGCCTAGTCTACACTATGACACTGTGTGAGTAAGCTAATTCTGTGATTCTGAAAATGATATAGTTTCTATTAAAGACACTTGATCGTTCATCTTCGTCCTTGTGCGTGTTTCTACTACAACTAGCGACAGAAGGCCAGACCTAGAATAGATTAGCGGTGTGTTTTTTAAAGGTTTTTTTTCTTGTTTGCGTTTGTTTGTTTTTCCTTTTTTTGTCCGATCATCATGGATCTTCCATCCATACAGTTACTGTGCCTTGAGCAGAATGATAGCTTACCCTCCCACTACTGAGAGTGAATGTTTGGCACTGGACAACTGCTTTGATTTTGGATTGGTTGATTTTCTTCCCCCTTTTTCTGCTGATCAGTCTGTTATGTCCTGAACTCTCTGGTTCCACCCAGCCTCCCTCTCCCACCACCTCTCCAGAATGCTAACGAGACTGTTATATTTTTTGTTGGATTTTGTACCGCCCTCCAAGCTCCTCTCCAGTCCACAGCTACTCCTGCCACCCAGTCATCGCAACCTCCCATCAGTCCCTCAGTGCCTCCTCTCAGTGGCGAGTCAACACCTTGGGCCTGCTGGGAGCCATCCCTTCCTGGATGTGGGAAGCCTGTGGCTCCGCCTCCTGTCTCTGAGCGCTCCACTCCTCCTCGACCCTTCACCCTGGCTCCTGCTCTCCTTCCTCCCTTGATGCCTCGCCGGACTCCCTCGGTACGTGGGCTCTGCCTGGGTCTGGCATCTCTACATCTACGCAGTGGACTTGCGGGCTGGGCCGTTTGTTGCTCTCCAGCCCTCCACCCCTTCAGCTTCGGCCAGCTCCTCTCCCTCCGCCCTCGGTCGCTTCAGCTCGACCTCAACCCACCTGATCCCTGCCATCATCTCGGGGGGTTGTCACTGTGCCTACATTGCGACCACCTAGGTCATCAGAGTACCTTCGCTGCATCGGCTCCCCGGCTGCGTGGTGGGCTCCTCCCTCCACGTCATCGGTACCTCCGGTCATCCACATGGTGGCGTCAGTGACAACATCTGTGGACTGGATCAGCGACTATCTTCCTCTGCTCAAGGCTACCCCTTGGACTTCACCACCATCAGCACCAGCCTTTGACCTCATCCGGTCCCCCTCCAGAGCCACATTTCCACATTTCAATCCATTTCAATTTCAGTGATTTATGGACATTTTTGTTGGGTTTGTTGGCTTGATGTCCAGTAAAATTTGGGATGAGAAGCAAAACCATTTGAGAACTACTGTGGAAGAGGTCCATGTGCTTATGTTTAAAAGATATCCAGCGTAATTTTTTGTCAACTGAAAGCCCTCATTTTGAGGCAGGATTGTGTGTTAATATCCGAGACGAGTTCCTGCGGTGAATGACGTATGATCTGAAACTGTTCTTTAACAGATTGGACTCGAGTCTTTTGGTCTTTCATCTCTTGCTCCCCCACCCTCCACACCTGCTCACATCGTTCTTCTCCCAGACACTATATGACCTTTCACCAACACCAGCATCCATTGCCCTGATTGTACTCATGGTCTGTCCATCCCAGCTGAGCATGTGAAGATAGATTTCTCAGGAGACTCTATGAAATAAAGGCTGTGTATCCGACTGGTTTCAGCTCCAATTGTCTGATGAGGTAGATACAGTGGTATCTGGGCTGGTAACCAGGGGCCTCATGTACAAAGACTTGCGTTGAATTCATACTAAAACATTGCGTACGGACAAAGCTGTAAATGTGCGTACGCAGAAAAAAAAAACAGATGTATGAATCTCTGCGTACGAAGGATCCCACGCATATTCTCTTTGTAAATCCCAATTAACGTAAAATTGAGCACACATGCACGAGCACAACACCCCACCCAGTCTCCTCCCTTAATTAAATAAATTTAAATATGATAATGAGTCCACTTGTTAACCGTCACCAGTGCGTGGGCGCTCTGAAGCGTTTTTTTTTTTAAAATAGTTCAAAGTTACTATCATATTTAATGTGATTAACTTGACAAACTATACATCATTAAAACGATATAAGACTCAAGTTTCAGTATTTGACCACTATTGTATTCTGTGAAACTTATAGTGACAGTTATGTCTTAATTTGTGTCAGGAGTTATGAAATAAAAAAATGAGTCGTTACCTTTAATATGAATTATGAGCGTCAGCTGCTCTCATTCAGAAAAAAACTCCCGTGCGATCGTCATGACAGCGATTCACAAAACAACGTCCCTCAGGGCTTTTAGCTCAAACATGTGCAGATTTGGAGAAATATTGATAGATTCTCATAGGTTTACATCAGACTTCTATAGACAGGAATAATATTTATTGAATTTATACCCAAATGCGTCGATGTAATCATTTTGAGCGCTGTATACTCTGATGTACTGTATCAATTCATACTGAGAGTCTGGGGCGCTCTTTGCACAGTAAAGTCCATATATGGATCACATGAAGAAGAGCCATAATCATGTGACATTCAGGAAGTCCTGACACATAAACAAAGCTATCCGAGATCGCTGTAAAGTGCAGATAAAGATGTTTTGAAGACAATAAACATGATTGCAATGATATTTGATTTACCTGTGTTCTTCGAGTCATGTCAGGTATTTTCATAATAATAGATTATATGTATAATGTAATGCTAATCGAGAAAGACTTTCAAATTGTGCAGAATACAATAAAATAATATATTTTCTATCTGATTTTTTTATCTGAAGCCAAATCAGATTACAGAAAGTTATTTAAAACACTCGTCTTGCGCTATAAAGTAAGTTGGAGCACAAACATAGTTTTATTCTCATAAATTGTCGTGTATTGATGGTGTGCTAAGCTAACATGCTAGCTAGTACTGAGCACCTGCTACCTAACTTCGATGTAATTTTTATGATTTTTTTTTCTAAATAAGAATGCTTACTGAAATGTTTCGTTTTTCAAAAAGGGCATTTGATACAGTTTCACTGTGAAGTGAGAACTTTTATAAAATAAATGAGGGATTGAAACAGTGTGAATTGCTAGTCGTTAGTGATTATAATGCAGACAAAAGAAAAGCATATTTAGAGCAATAAACAGGCTGGAGAGGTGTGAATATGTGCAGGGGAGACTGAGACTGAATGGGACTCGTTTTTGCATCACAAAACAATAGAGGCAATAGACTGAATAGATGCTTATAAGATGACAATAAACACCAGTCTAATCAAAATAAAGTCATATGACATGATCTTGAAAAACATTGAACTAAATACAGAGTTTTAGACTTATCATCTTCAGATTTTAAATATAACATGGTTAGACATGTGGCTTTAGCTGCAGTGCATTTCTAGATTGCTACAATGCCAACTTCAATTTTATTTTCATGAAGATGTTTCATAAAAATAAATGTATAATAACTTTACAAAACTTTGAAGCTATTTATAACTATTTTTTTTCATTATGACAATAATTAATTCTACATTTACAATAAACTTCCAGGTGTCAGCTTTCAAATGAGATCTTACTTGTGCTTTTAGTACAAAGGGTTCATGAACTGTATCTGTTTCAGTTTGGGAATGCCATATCTGGGGATTTTTCAAAAATGGGCTTGAAGCTTAACAGGTTAACAATGCTTCCCACAGGTGGTGGTGTGATAGACTTGTAGAACAATTAATTGTGTAATGTTTGCAACTTCACTTCATTGCCTGTAAGAGTTGCCAACGGACAAAAACTATGAGAAACGTACGCCAGAGATGAAATTGGCGTGGAGGAACGCACATTCTCGCGTTAATTTCACTGTTAGTACATCCGACCGTGAGCGTGAAAGCTGGCGAACGCAGAGTTTTTGTGCGTACGCAAGATTGATACATGAGGCCTCAGAAGGCTGCAGGTTGAGCCTGTCACCACTGAATACAGTACTTTGTTTGTTGCTCTAGGCCTTGTCCACACGGACACGGGTATTTTTATAACCGGAGTTTATCCTACAGCGTTTAAAAAAAAAATCCCGTCCACACGTGCTCGGTCTCCGTCTACATGAAAACGCAAAAACACGCTATCAAGCGCGGTCAAGAGCATCCCACGCCAGCAGGCAGCGATATAAACCTTAACCGTAAAGCCACGTTTGCCAATCAGAAGCGCAAATCTGACTTCAAACACAGCGGATAACGGCGCACACTCTGACGTCGCAAGGCAAAAACCCCGGTTTCACTGTCTACACGACAACACTGTAACCGGCGTTTCTGAAAATCCTCACCCTGGCAGGGGTTTTCAAAAATGTTCGGTTTCAGTGCGTTTTCGTGTGGACGAACGTGGTTCTCAAACCTGTCCTGGAGGACCACCAACACTGCACGTTTTCTTTGTCTCCCTAATCAAACACACCTGGTTCAACTCATCAGCTCATTAACCCATGTAATAATGAGCTGATGAGTTGAATCAGGTGTGTTTGATTAGGGAGACAAAGAAAACGTGCAGTGTTGGTGGTCCTCCAGGACAGGTTTGAGAACCACTAGTCTGTCACTTTGGATCAAAGCATTGGCTAAATGACGAGTATCTTACCTTCATACCACATGGTGCACTGCCCAGAGAGACCCTAGGGCCAATGTAGATGGACACTTCCATCAGTCTCATCAGTTGTTGATCATCTGACCTGTAATCCAGAGAGCTTTGAGTAGGTTGTGAGTTGAACAATTGCAACACAAAAGACCTTCCTTGTGCCATTCTTTGTACTTTTTAAAAATAATTGTTGAATTTAGTAAGATGGAAATGTGAATGCCTATAACATGAGTATGTGAATGTGAACATTTAATTAAAGTTATTTGGCTGTTTTATATTGTTCTCTGGCCAGAAACACTGTGTTTATGTAAAACTACTGTACACAGTGAATCTACACAGCTGGTTTTGATTCAGAACTCAGATTTTATATTGGACATCAAGTGGTGATTCAGCACAGTACCAGAATTTTTGATCATCACTCTTAGAAAAAAAGGTTTAATGGGGTACTATATGGAACCTTAGGGAACCTTCAATTTTAAAGAACGCTTTATTCCAAAAAGGTTCTAAAAGGAAGAATGTCTTAAATGATTGCATAATACTTTCATGTTTCACAGGTTTAGTGTTTTTCTGGTGATACGTTTAAGAGCTGTTTAATTCTTAAAGTTCAATTAAAATTAAAAAGCAATTACAGTTTTTTTCAATCGCTAACAAGCGCTTACCCATACTTCAGATACTTTTTCTAAACTCTTAACACAGACTCACACCTACAAAACACAATTGGCCAAATGGATCATTTTCTTCCCAAAAACACATTTTGTTAAATATATACTAACTCTTCATTTCAAAATAGAACACATCTTTCTCTGTACACACTAACTTTACCAAAACACTGAAAATCTGTCTCAAAATGAAATTATTCTGTCAAAGAATAACACTTGTTTTCACTTCACATGGTACATGCAGTCAATCAAAGTACACCAGGTTTCAAAATACTGGCTATTGTTGACATTACAAAAACTGCATAGACTAAGATGTTTCAGTTTTACAGGTATTTGCATGCAAAACATGCAATCCAACCTTTTTACACTAAATTTCTTGGTTGGGAACTGTATGTCCACATGTACAGTAATGTTCACATTCAAAAGCATTCTAGTAAAAAGCAAATCATTTTTTCCCCTTTACTGTTTACAACAGGAGGTACAGTAGAAACACGGTATGAAAGAACAGAAAAAGTTTTACAGTATTGCTTACAAAAAAAGCACAAAATTACTGTATCTAAACTCTGCGATCTTCAGGGTTAGGCCACATGTTTTCATCAAATATTGCACTTTTTTTTTACAAAGTTTGGGTGAACTATCATTGCACAAAGATCTGCACCTCTCACTGCACCTCTCACTGCATCTCTCACTGCACCTCTCACTGCATCTCTCACTGCACCTCTCACTGCATCTCTCACTGCACCTCTCACTGCATCTCTCACTGCTCCTCTCACTGCTCCTCTCACTGCTCCTCTCACTGCATCTCTCACTGCACCTCTCACTGCATCTCTCACTGCTCCTCTCACTGCTCCTCTCACTGCTCCTCTCACTGCATCTCTCACTGCACCTGCACCTCTCACTGCACCTCTCACTGCATATCTCACTGCACCTCTCACTGCATCTCTCACTGCTCCTGCTATTCTCCCTGGGCCCCTTGCTCTTACTCTTCCTCGTCCAGACATTACAGTGTTTGTCTTTTTCTGTTTCTGTTTCCAAAAACATCACTCCTCAAAGTCCTAATTTTACTGTATAAGTGTCAATGTAATAGAAAAAAATTGGGTAATTTTAGGTTGGCCCAATTTACCCAACATAAATCAGCTGTGTGTCAATTATTCAATTGTTTGTTTATTATTTTGCTGAGATATATTGTTTTTGAACTGATAACATTGCAGGAGCAGAGGTTTTTATACTGTATCTAAGGTTTGGAATATTGTTTTTGCTATTGTGGGATGGTGTGTGTTAACATTCGCAAATACTACAAAAACAATCCATAATTTTGTTGGGAGGTATAACTTGTCTGTTAAGAAAATGTAAGCATTGTAGAAATGTGTTCACTGACTGCATATTGTGTGAAAACGACATGGAAGGTGTGAATGGTATGGCCACAATAGACCGATGCTGTGCTAATTGTGTTTAGAGTTTTGAAAATGTGACTACTGGTTGGACAAATGTTTGTTAGCGACTGAAAAAAACTGTAAAAGTAAATTAAATAATTAAAACAAAATTCATAGAATGATCCCATTAAAAAATTCCCTCTTTTCTTCTAAGTGTTCAAAAGTTAACAGAAAGTAATGTAAATGAAATAATTTAATAGTATTTAATAACAATATCATGAACTAAATAGAACCAACAATACATTTTTATTAACAATAAAATGTATAAAAGCAATGCTACTTTTATAAATATAATTTATATAATATAAATAATAAAAAAATACTTACACATACATTATTTAAATAAATAATAGTTAAATTATTAACATAGAATAGTCTGAATAGGAACATTTAAATATGACTTTTTTCACTGTCTCTTGAATTTTGTCTCATGCTTTTGGCAGCTGATAATTCACTTCAAAACACAAAAACAAATCTTTAAAACTGAACCCATATTTAACATAGTCTTTTTATATCTCATTTGCATAGTTTTGTTCTTTTTTTAAAGGATGAGGACATTTCATGCAACCTATCGATGCTGTCATCCTCCTATTTTAACAAATGAGACAAATTTGTACCAAAATACAGTAGAATTACTCTTTTGTATTAGCTAATGATTAGTTACTTTTAAATGCTTTCATTTAGCATTTTTTCTCCTGTGATCCTCTCAGAACATTTTTGAATATATCTAACATGCTGTATTCTTTTAAATGACAGAACATCTCCAAATGGAGGAGCATAAGTATGCGTGGAAGTTTCATGGAGCGACAAAAACAAAATGTGCACTTAATTTATCTTAGTGTCCTTGATCCCATCTGGGCAGTTTGACAAATGATCAGACTTGTCATCAAGCCAGTAATTTATAAAGATACCTCATATTAGTGAAAGTCTCCAAGCTCTGATTGGACGGTTGGGATGGAGGGTGTTTGGCGCTTGATGGATGGAGGCAGAGCCCTGTTGTCATCTTAATCGGGGATTCCACGGTGATGGATGTTGTCATCTTAATCAGGGTTGGCTGGATGATTGATGAGATGGGCTGTGACAGCGGGGTCAGTGAGCTGGGCGTCCGAAGAGTGAGGGAGGCAGGGTCATCAGAGGATAGAACATGGAATGGCCATTTCACATGACAGCGCAGTCCTACATTGTCCACTCATGCAAGCCTCTTCGCTGACGGCCGAGACACGGCACGGTTCCATTCTCTTGTTTCGCTGATTCTCACTCTTTCTTTCTGCTTTTGCATGTCCCAGTTCTCTTTTCTACCTCATTCCGCCTGCAGCTGTATAATGGGCTTTTTGATTTGTGTAATTATTTTACGTTGGTCCTTCACAGACTGTGGAAAGTGCCTCTGAAAACAACCCTATTAGCGAAAAGCCTTTCAAAAAGAAAAGTAATAATTAGCGCTATATCTCACTGGCTTTGAAAGAAGAACAAAAAAATATTAAAGTGCCTTTTTTCTGTTTTTCTTAGAAATGGAGGCCTCAAAAATTCAGACGGATATGGACAAGAAGGCTATAGATGAACTGGTGCGGGAGAAGGGCATCCTCAATAAGGTGTGTGTGTGTGTGGACATGTGTTTCTAATTTACTTCTAGCAAAATGACCTCACAACTATATTAAAACATATGAAACCAACCATAAGGAACACGTTAACAGACAAAACATTGTCCTTCTAGGCCTGTCAGTTGATTTTTCAATGTTTCATTTTAAAGAGGACCTATTATGCTTTTTTACATTTTCAACTTTCTTTAGTGTGTAATGTGGCTGTTTGATCATGAAAAAGGTCTGCAAAGTTACAAAGCACAAAGTCACTGCAAAGGGAGTTATTTAACGTGTTGAAACTCACGGTTATGGAAAGGGTCGTGACATATCTGAAACACACTTGAAGTGATTGACCAATCACAACACACCGATTCATCTGACCAATCAGAGCATTCGCTTTTCAGAAGGAGGGGCTTCTTAGAGAGATCGAAACTAAGCAGAGTGTTACTGACAGACTGGAAAGTGAGGTGTTGCAACAATTATAAAATGTGTTTTTTGAACATTAAAGCATGAAAACCTATTCTAGTAGACCCCAAAAACATTGTTACTGTGTAAAATGGAAGGGGGAGGGGGGATTGAGATCATCGCATGACGCGGGGTCTGCGTTTTGGACGTGCTTCGGATCACCTGAGACAACTCTTAATACCAGGTTAGCTTTTATGCGAGTCTTTGAGGTTTATTTTTTCCTCCTCATGGCTAATTTTCTGCTGCAGTTTCATAGTTCTCATAGCTTGCCCACGCTGTTATGATGCACAGATGGATTTCAGAAAACAAGAGAAGGTGCATGATGTTTTTGCTGATGTGCTGAATATTGCATTGCTATTGTGCGTATGAAAATAACAGGATATTCATATTTAATTGCACAGGAGACACTCTGTCTCACAAATGCACACACTGTGGCATACAAACATAGCTTTTGATATCAGCTTACCTTGGAGAATTGCTTCTTTGATCTATTGAACAGCAATACATCACAGAGTAAAATCCTCCTATTCTCAAGCTCGGTTTTTACGCCTATTTTCTGAAAATCTTGAGTCATTCTTGCTAAGTATATTTACAAAGTGATCTTTTGTGTAACCTCTTGCATGTTGTATGTGCATATTTTCCCAGAATATGATCAAGGCGGCAAATGAAACAGACAAACAACAGAACTATGTTAAGCAATACGAACAGTCAATGAAGACGTTGGAACATGAGATTTTAAACTACAGGGACGAAGCCCAGAAACAACGAAAGATCATCTTCAAGCTGGAGAAAGAGAGGGATTGCTACATAAACGAGGCCAGTGAGCTCAAAAAGAAGGTAAAGCATGTTTGAACACACACACACACACACACACACACACTAAAGTTAAGCCGGGTGCACACTCTAAGATTTATAATAGGCCTTTACGATTGTTGCTTGTCACAGTAAGCCATGTCACACAGGGGGCACAGTGGCCATTAATGTCAGAAATGGACGCATGCAAGAAGACTTATCCAGAGTTTTGCATCATCAATCCGCGACATGTTCACTGATGGTGAGCTGCATTTACATGCGGGATTAAAATGGTGGCTTGCAAACAAAAGCATTAATTTTGATCATGGCTTGTCTTGAAAAAAAAAAAACCCAAGATGATATGTGTGGAGCAAGTGGTGGTTGTTGTTATTGCACTAATTATGTCATCAGGTTCTGCGCTCCTATTGGTTTTTGATTTAACGGTTGTCGTAGGAGAGTCACTCTGCAGGACTGTGCCTTAATTTCACCTGAGGTCAAATTTGGTCAAGATGACACAAAATTGTGGTCAAAAATCGTACAGTGTGCATCCGGCTTTAGCCATTGCTCATTGAGGGAGTGAGAATGTCTACTTGAAGGTAATTTTTATCATAATGAAATGATTTTAAAGGGATAGTTAACCCTAAAAGGAAAATTAAAGTCCCCCTGTGGTGAAAATCAAGCTTTTAATGTTGTTTATATGTCTATGTGGTGTTTTTAATATGCTTTAAGACAAACCATGTGCAAATTCATAAGTCAACACCATTACTGAGTATTTTCTCCTTAAAACTGCAGTGAACCAAAGAAATCGCTGGTGTTTCTGATGTCACAAACTACCTTGTAACCAGGGTTTGAAATGAACTTTTTCACTCACCAGCCAATTTGGTGTTCATATATATATATATATATATATATATATTTTTTTTTTATATATAAAATATGTATATATACATAAAAACTGTCATCCAGCATCCATCTCCTCTTTCATCCTCATCCTTTTCACCAAAAATGTGTTTTAGGTGGACAGATCAATACAATACAAAGAACATTTAGGATGTTGGAAAATATCAATGTTTTTCTGTTAACCAAATGCTTTTTAATCTTCACTATTGTTTTAATGCAAATTAAAGGCACACTATGTAGAAATTGTGTTTTTGTCAAACAGCGACCCCTATAGTCGCTGTGGAATACTTGCAACTCGCTGTCGTAAATAGCTAGCTAGACATATGTGGAAATTATTGGACTGGTCTAATTATCAACAATGGATGAATGAACAGCATCGTAAAAAAATGACATACAAGCAAGCGCAACAACATACAATATAGAACGCAAACAAGTTTAGATATAAGAGTTTTACTTAGTCCATCAACAAGATCGCCAGGTCAGCATCGCTGTTGCATCCAGTGCTTTTTAACTCGCCCCAATAAAGTGAAAGCCCGACCGAGTGGGACTCTTTTCCGGTTTCTCACGCGGTCAGATTCTCTTTTCCTTTTCCAAGTGTCTTCCAACCACATTTTCTTTGCTTTTTCCATCGTCAAGTATCACGTCTGAAATGTGCGCAAGTGTCTTCGTGCTTCAAAAGTTGTTGTTGATGTGTGTGACGTCGTTGCCGCCAAGCATGTCGTGATTCTCGCGAGATTTGTCGGGGGCGCTCCTCTCAAACTTGCATTGCTGGTTTTTACAGCGGCGCCCCCCCCAAGCTTTACTACCAGGATGATTCGCCCTACTATGAGTTTGTTTACCACTGAAATAACTTTGAAGCTGTTATATTAAGGTACAATTCTTGCATAGTGTGCCTTTAACAAGCGGATGATTATTTTAAAGGGATGAAAGATTTTTTTCAAATAAAAAACGTTTAAATATGTAATTTTGGTGATCAAAGGTAATTTAAAATTTAAAAAAAATGTCCCGCTCGGCCTGTCAGAAAAAGATGCAAAAATATCACAGAATGATCTCATGCGACACATGCAGTATTCCAAGTGTTCTGGGGGTATACAATAGGGTTGAGTGAAAAACAAAACGAAATTTAATGTATTATTTTATGAAATTCTGACCTTGGCCGTTGGTTTTCTCTGCACGATGTGCACGTTCATGAGACTCCATTAGCTATGAGAGATTGAGATCGCCAAAAATGTGACACGAAATACAACGCCTAGAAATCCCAAAAAACGTATCCGTGTTCTTTCCTCTCTGATTGGAATATCACCGGACCTGAACTCCGTTTGTCTGATGACAGTCAGAAGGACAGTTGACAGATGTAAACGCATACATGCAGTACTTGTGTTAATGTGGCAGTAACACACCTCAATGGAGGAATGGAGTAACCTTCAAATGTCTGTGCTATTAAACAAGATGTAAACAGTTAGCTATAACATTTTGCTAGCTTTAACTTACTCAGCAAGAGTCTGTAAAACTATGGAAATAGAACATCAAGTATAGAAGAAAACAGCTTGTGTCCCTTGTGGCAATACCAAACATGCAACACATAAATGCACTGAAATGCGAATTGAATTTGAGCCCATTTCAAAACATGACACATGAAATCTAACTTGCGCAGCTTAAAATGTTTACATTCATATGTTCATACAGTATGTTTCAGGCCTAAGAGTGAAAAAAAAAAATCAAAATCTCTCCACATTTCTTTTTCTTAAAATCTTTTACTGTCTTAGAGTTGGTGAGAGTTGAGAGTCTCTTGTTTTTCTCTTGTAATTCCTGAAGGCATTTCTTCATTCTGTAGTACTTCAGTGTGCTTGTGTGAGTCGTGTTACTAACGACTTTATAATACTGTTGCTATCGCAACAGTGCATATTGCGTGTGTGCCGCTCTTTACACAATTCAAGGCAGTGACGTTTAGGCACTTATGGGCAAACTTGTTTATAATGGGCAACTATCAAGTTGAGTCAAGAGTGCAATGAATAAGATAATTAGAGAACCGGTCTAATTAGGACTGATCTTCAACCTGTTTTACTTGGCCATTAAGCTTCATTTCATAAATGGACAATCACCCAAAAATGAAATTCTGTAAACTTTATATAGAAAAGTTTTTATATAGAATCTTAAAGGGTTATGTCAGACGCTTCATAAAGGCCGCATACACAACCGCAGCTAAATTTGGTTGTCAGTTCACCTTTTATGGCGCTTTTCCACAGCTGGTACGGCTCAGTACGGTTCGGCGCGGCACGGTTCGGCTCGCTTTGCTTTTCCACTGCGTGGTACGACTCGGCTCAGCACGTCACGGCTCGGTTCGCTTTAGCTCGGTTTGCTTTTCCACTGCAGTTAGTACCGCTTCAAAGTGGGTGGGATTATAGTCTGATCGTTATAGTTTATCCGCTCCTCGGCAACCAACGAGAGGAACGTCTGCACTTCGTCCACTGACCACGATTCAGCCATTTCTTTTTTGGAACTTTTCTTTCTTTCTTTTTTCTTCAAGCAAGTAGTTTTAAAACAGCGGGTGCTACAGCGGTGGCTGTTACTGGCTATTTAAATCTAGTGGGTTTGATGTCTCGCAAATACAATGACGCTGGTAGTGACGATTCTGTCTGACCAATCAGTGATCTGCAGTGTGTTCACGTCACATTTTAGTATCGGTACGGTATGCTTGGAACCTCAAGAGAGGTGGTACCATTTAAAGGGAGCCGAAGCCAGCCGTACCTTTACCGTACCATGCAGTGGAAAAGCGCCACAAGTGAGCCGTACCAAGCTGAGCCGAGCCGTACCATACCATGCAGTGGAAAAGCGCCAAAGCGTGCCGTACCGAACCGTGCCATACCGTACCGTACCATGCAGTGGAAAAGCGCCATTAATGTTTAATCCTGTTCTGTACACATACAGTTCAGTAATTTACAGGAGTGACAACCACATTCTACTGAATTACAAAATTCTACGCAGTGTGTACGGAATCGAACTGAACAACTAGTAGTTGTTAATTACGAATTTAAAAGAGCGTCAGAGATATGTCTTTCTTCTGTATGTGTGCCGAAGAAAAGGACAGGGAAAGAGGTACGAGCCTTGACTCATTTGTGTTGCTACACTGTAAAAAATGATCGTGATTTTAACGGTAAAGGACTGTAAAAATGCTACAGTGCAAAACTGTTAATTGGTTAACAGAAAGTTTCCTTACTATATACGGTAAATAACTGTGATAGATCTAACGGTACATTTAATATAATTTTACTGTAAAATACCATTAAATTTACAGTTTTTGAAAGTGAAAAGAACAACTCATTGTATAATTTACAGTGAAAAACCGTAAATTGACATTCCCACAATTCCCTGCATGACACTTCACATTTGATTTATTTTGGTTGAAATAACTATGTTTCTTCTTAGTTTTCTTAGTTCTTTTCTAATCAGTTATGTACATTAGGGTTTTATGTTACAATTAATGTTGTTAAATTAATGTTTATTGCATTTTTAAAATTTCATGTGTGTTACCATGATGGTGTTTAATGTTTGTGCGAATAACACTGTGCAGCTTCAATATAATAGTATTAACTTTCTTGTGGAAGATTGCTTGTGATGAGCTTTGATGAGCTTTGTCATGTGACTTACATCACTGCTGTGATGGTTGTTGGTTGTCAGTATATTACAATGGTACAAAACAGATATTAATACTTCACTAGGTTGGTAAATTATCATTATATCAGATAATGAATAATGGTTTATTACTGTAAATTTTAAGTTAAGTCTGTAAAACCAAAAACTTTGATACCGTATTTTTGACGGTAAAGTTCTGATAACCACAGCTGCCAGTTTTTTTTCCGTAAAAACAACGGGATTTTTTTTTACAGTGTAAATCTTTCTAGAAAAAAAAGTGAACAAGAACAAGCTCATAATAAACGGAGAAAAATCCAAACGCTTTATATATTGAAAACAAGACCAAAGTATGGTGACCTCCACCTGTCAACTTTATTAACTCCAGGATCGCTTTATTATTTAAAGGGATAGTTCACCAAAAAATGAAAGTTTTGTCATCATTTACTCACCCTCAAGTTGTTCCAAACCTGTATGAGTTTCTTCTTCTGTTGAACACAAAAGAAGATATTTTCAATAATGTTGGTAACCAGACAGTTGATGGTTGCCATTGACTATTATAGTAGGGGGGGGGAAATGACTATGGAAGTCAATGGCTATATCAACTGTCTGGTTAACAACGTTCTTTAAAATATCTTCTTTTGTGTTCAACAGAAGATAGAAACTCATACAGGTTTGGAACAACTTGAGCGTAAGTAATGACAGAATTTTTATTTTTGGGTGAACTATCCCTTTACACTCAAACAACAAGCCCAAAAACGCTTATACTAAGTGGACAAGTCAACACTTCAAGTGCGCGCTCTGCAAAGCAGCCTTACAAACACAACACACATCTGTTGATGGTACTTTAGTTAAAATCGCAGAACAGAAAGTAATGAGTCTTTTGTCGCTGTAATATTACTTCGGTCAAAATAACGGATAACAAACACACAAGACACCGGAAAGTTGCTGTGGTTATCACGCTGTCAATCATCGCAGTTTCTGGAGTGAGTCGTGTTCTGTACATACAGAACAATAATTTAGGGGATTTATCCCGAATTTAAATGCGGTAGTCACTCCTGACACTTTACAGTGTGTATTGAGCTATATAGAACCTTTAAGGTGTTCCCATCAGGATCATTGTATGGCTTTAGTTTTAATGATTTCATTTTATTTTAATATTTTGCAATTAAACAGCTTGTAAACATACTTTATCACTAGAAATTCTGGCAAAAAAAAAAAAAATTTGAATAAAGTTAAGCAGAATGTTCACACAGTGGTCTTTTTCCGTTCATTGACAGCATACAGTAATTATGTTAATCACACACTCTTAGAAAAAAAAAAAGGTTCATTAGTTTGATATAGAACCATAGGGTTCTTGACTGAATTTTAAAGAACACTCCTTTTGTGTTTTATGGAATAAAGAAAGTCATTCAGGTTTGGAACAACATCAGGGTGAGTAAATGATGACAGCATTATTATTTGAGGGTGAACTATTCCTGTAAATCAACTCTGAAGTCTACTTCATTATCTCAGCATGACCTTTTATTATAGATCTTATAAGTTATAACATAAGAAAATTACAGTTTGGTTAATGTGTCACCTGCTATTCTCAGTTAATGCGTCATTCATTTAATTATAAAAGTACCTGTAATAATGAATTAAATGCTTTTTAAGGTATTTTAAGATGATTGATTGACCAAATAGTGCCATATAACAAGTTTTCTACTGCTAACAAGTTATTCTTTTCAAATTACCTGTTCTTATGATAAACCATCTGCTGTTTTTTTTTTTCAAATCAGAAAGCGGTGGTAATTATAATTATAGACTATGATGTGGTCGTTAAATACCTTTGTGCTAAAATAAAATCCGTCTTGAACAGTAGTCCATGAAAAATCTATCTTTTTTGGTGTTGACACACCCTCTAGCATCCTGGCATTTGCCCTGACATTTGTTTTCTCAGGTTTTATGTTGGGTAAGTGCACTGCACCATGAACAGCAAGATTCAGGTTTACATTCAGCTCCAGGCCCATCCTCTAACTCTCTTTCTGTCACAGACAGATAAGACTAGACATAATATATTCCATATAATAGTTCCTGATTCTGTGTAAACTAGGTGCATCAGTGCCTTTGAAAATTTACGCTGTAAAATATTGCCAGGATTTTCACCTGCACATTCCAAATCTACTGTCAATTTGTGCCTATATATATATATATATATATATATATATATATATATATACACACATACATATATATAGACATACACACATACATATATACATTTACATATCATCTACTCATCACATTTATTTGTATAGTGTCAATGTTGCAAAGTTCATCAGTTAATGAGTTCAATTCACCTATAAATGAGCTCTACAGAAGACAATAGTGCTGTTATTCAGCTCAATTCAGTTCAATGCTGATTCAATTTAGTTCAATAAGAGTGCCAATGTCGCAGTTCATCAATTAATGAGTTCAATTCACATATAAAGGAGCTCTAGACAATAGTGCCGTTATTCAGCTCAATTCATTTCAATGCTAATTAAATTTAGTTCAGTGCCATTGTTGTTGCAAAGTTCCTCATTTAATGAGTTCAATTCACCTATAAAGGAGCTCTACAGAAGACAATAGTGCTGTTTTTCAGTTCAGTTTAGTTCAATGCTGATTCAATTCAGTTCAGTGACATTGTTGTTGCAAAGTTCATCAATTGAGTTCAATTCACCTATAAAGGAACTCTACAGAAGACAATAGTGCCATTATTCAGCTCAATTCAGTTCAATGCTGATTCAATTCAGTTCAGTGACATTGTTGTTGCAAAGTTAATCAATTAATGAGTTCAATTCACCTATAAAGGAACTCTACAGAAGACAATAGTGCTGTTATTCAGCTCAATTCAGTTCAATGTTCATTCAATTTAGTTCAATAAGAGTGCCAATGTCGCATAGTTCATCAATTATGAAATGAGTTCAATTCAGCGATAAAGCATCTCTACAGAAGACAGTAGTGTCATTATTCAGATCAATTCAGTTCGATAGTGTTAGTGGAGTCAAATCGTGAAATCGATTATATTTCGGAATGTTAACTGTCTTTTAAGCCCCAACTGAGGATACATACTGGATGCACAGCGTCTATATAGCTCACATTATTCTGTCTCACACTCAAACAGTGCGAGCATGAAGGTTGCACTGCAAAAGGTGTTTATTTTGGAACAGCTTTCACAGTTTCCTAGGAACCAGAGGCTATTTAAGACACACAACACCGCTTTCATGTGTTCAGCATTGCTAACATTTGATTTCTTTCAGACAGACTTTTTTTTGTGTGTGAAAAGTTGATAATCTAATTCCAGGTAAAAAATGTTCAGCCGTAAGCATTAGTTAGGCCGCTTGTCGAAAAAGCTCTTAGCTGATGGTTTTGAGATTGCCCCCAGAGATCTGACTCCACACTGTAGTACTTTGCCGAGAATAAAAATTCTCCTGATTTAGAAATAAGAAAAATGGTTCAAAACAAGTAGGTCTAAAATGCCCAAGGAAAGCTATTCGTTAGCATTCCCATTCAGAGTTGAAATCTGCCATCTTGGGACAGAAGTTTTTGAGACGATCCATAAACTCAGAGTGATATTAAACATTTATTTACACCATTATCTGTTGCCTCCTTCACACACCAGCATTGTATTACACAGTTATTTTGCAAACAGCTGTTAACTTGCTCTAGTGGCTTACAGATTTAATTTTCATTTCAACACAAATCTGTTGATGTTCAGTTTGTAAGGCCAGGACAAACCTCCTCCAGACTGTCTCATTACATTTTACCAATGTTCCACCATCATTAGAGGCATGTTATTTGTAGAAAACCATCAAGGGTGATTGTTCTTTACTCCTAAATAATAAGACTGATAGAAATGTGCTTGCATTTTATTGATGGACCTTTAAATAATGAGAGCATGAGAGAGTATGTACATGAAAAATATTATTTTCAGGATGTGAGCAGTAAAGTGATGAGGTGAGGCATTTGAGCACATAGATTGTGGAATATATTCTGAAATCCTTCTTTCTATAGAAGAGGACACATGCTTTCATGTACTAGTAGACGTGTACAGTATGTAAAGATGGTACTGAGACTGGGTGGTACTTGAGAAAAAAAGACATTTTGACAACATTCAACTTTGTCAAATATTCTCTTAAGAACATCTCTCTTTTTTGTTTAAGGAGAAAATGATAAGCTTTGTTGCTGTCTGATTGTATGACAGTTCTTACACAAGATTTGCTGATAATAATCATAATAAGAATGCAGACTATTTTTGTCGGTGACTGGCTTGTGACAGGGTGTTCAGCACTTGGCGATGTGTTGCAATGCTTAATATATTTGGAACAACCAAATAAATTCATAAATAAACGTGTGCGTGCACTCAAGCTCGGAGGATCTCCCTTTCTTGGCTCATTTTGAGTCAGACAAACAGCGAATTCTTAACTAGAGACTCGCTCTGATTGGATCATTTGAATCAGTGAGTTGTTGACTCAAGAACAGATTGGTCCAATTCATAAATTAACCATTCAGTGCAATTTGCAAGCCCATTTAACGGGTTAAATGGAAAGACTAAGCTCGTTCTCGAATCGGACACCGCTATCACATCATTCTTCAGAATGGTATGTTACTATGAAATGTAGTGAATCCGGCCGCTGGAACGCAATTTCCTCTCTTCACTTTTTAGATTGTTTGACATCTGACATGATCGATGACTCTATGCTCTGCGGTGCTCCACAAAATAACAAAAGCTGATCACTTTATTATTTGTTGTCCTATAGGACGACATTTAAGGGAATTAATAAGTATGACATTTGCCAGGTTTAGATCAGTGAATTTAGCAAGATTTATTGAGGAGATGATGGGAAAACTCTATGGTGTTCACAAGTTTGATTTATAAGGCCCTGGAGCTGACTATGAATTGCGAGTTGTTGAATTTACAGTGACTGGCGTTATTTTATCACGCTTTGGTTGATAATATACACACTATTTGCAGAAGGGCTGAGTATTTGCAACCTGTGGGTTAGCCTGACACATGCACCCTTCTTTATCTCTAGAAACACAATGTGTTTGGCATACATGTCTGAAGGCTGTTGTCAAATTGTCTCAAATTGAGTAATTTAACCCTGAATATAGCATATGTGAGTTTGAATGGCATAGCCTTGGACACATTCTGCTTTCAATTTAGTGTAAAAATCCCTTGCATCCAAAAAACATGTGCTCACTCCTCTGAACTCCTCTGGAACTATGCACTTTGTTCTTTGCTAAATGCACAAGTGAAAAGGTTAACATGGATTGGCAACTATTCAAACTGCAGTGAAATTCAATAAAGCCAAGTTGTTTGTTTGGTTCTCTAAACTTCTCCTGATGTGGATGTATCTGAGTTAAAGAAAGGAAATCAAAACATGACAAGGTTGGGAAAAGGGTAAAGGCAATCCTGGGTCTGAATTTTCATCAGTGCAAGTTGCGTAACCTCTCAATGAATAACATGAGGTCAGTTCCAAAATTTTGGCAGAAAGGCTGTATGAAGCAGCAGGTAACAAAATGATGTTGCTTTGCATTATACCCTGTTTTGTACAAAATATGGGTATCACGCTTATCCTTCACGGACAAGGCAATCCCAAAATTCATTGCAATGACCTAATTTACTTTCAAGAAGGTTCTCAATCTTTTTTTACTCAAGACACTGTCAAACACAATATTCGGATAACTCCTATAACACACATTAACTATAATTTATTATTAGGAACTAGGAGAGTTGATAGGTATATTTATTAACCACAATTTATTTTGTGATTCCAAAAGCATACAGAACAATATGTTCTTCAGTAAAAACAACATGTATTGAACATCATTTCATTTTACATCTTGATTTTTTTAGAATACTAATGTAATGACAATGACAATGACAATGACAATTTATTTGTATAGCACTATTAAAAACAACAGCTGTTGACCAATGTGCTTTCCACATAGAATCACAAATCAATACGGAACTTTATATTTAAGAAACATGTAGGCACATATAAATACACAGTTTTTAATCAAAAGCTTTTGAAAATAAATATGTTTTAAGTTTGGATTTAAAAATAGTAAGAGATGGAGCCTGTCTTAAGCTAATTGGGAGAGCATTCCAAAGTTTAGGTGCAGCGATGCAAAACGCTCGATCTCCTCTGTGCTTTAGCCGCGATTTTGGGGTAGACAGTAAGGCCAGATTTGAAGAGCGCAGAGACCTTGCAGGCTTTTGTTCTATTAATAATTCCACTAGATACGTTGGTGCTAATCCATTCAAAGATTTATAAACTAAAAGTAATACTTTAAATTCTACTCTGTAACACACCGGTAACCAGTGCAATGATCTTAGAATTGGTGTAATATGCTCTCTCTTTTTTTTTTGCACAGAAAACGGGCCGTAGCATTTTGGACAAATTGTAAACGAGATAGTGTTTGCTGACAAATTCCCAAATATAATGAATTACAATAGTCCAATCTCGTCGAAATAAATACATGAATTAATTTTTCAAGGTCTTTGAATGAGAGAAACGGTTTTGCCTTAACGAGCAGACGTAGCTGATAGAAACACGATTTTACCACAGAGTTTATTTGACGATCAAATTTTAGATTGTCGTCTAAAACAAAACCCAAATCTTTCACCCAGGGTTTTAAATACACGGACATCTCACCCAGATTTAAGTTAACAGGTTTTGATTGCTCAGATGGGCTGAACATAATGATTTCGGTTTTCTTTTCGTTAAAAATTAAAAAATTTAAAGAAAGCCATGCCTTTACCTCCTCTAGGCATGCTGTAAGAGACGTTAGGCTTAAAAAATCTCGTTTCACGGGCAAATAAACCTGTGTGTCGTCTGCGTAGCAGTGAAATGACAGCCCGTGTTTTTTAAAAATGGACCCAAGAGGAAGCATATATAAAGAAAATAATAATGGAGCTAAAATAGAGCCCTGCGGAACTCCATAGTGTAGGTGTGCTGTACTCGAATAGCGTTCGCCCATCTTAACTGAAAAACTCCTATTTGTTAAAAATGATATTAACCATTTCAAAGCTGTACCTCCTATACCAACATAATGCCTTAAACGGTCAATTAGGATGGTATGATCAATAGTATCAAACGCTGCTGTTAAATCGAGAAGAACAAGTACTGTAAAATCACCAGAGTCGCAAGTAATTAAAATATCATTAAGAACTCTGACCAATGCAGTCTCTGTGGAGTGACATTTTCGAAAGCCAGACTGAAATATTTCAAATAATGAGTTCTCAGCTAAATAACTCTGTAACTGTAATAGAATAATTTTTTCAAGAAATTTTGAAACAAATGGCAAATTAGAAATTGGCCTAAAATTTGTCAGAACAGATGAATCCAGGTTAGATTTTTTAATCATTGGACGGATCACTGCATGCTTTAAGCAGTCAGGCATAATCCCGGATTCTAGACTAGACAACTCACTAGGTTTTAAACAGAGATACAGACTAACTGTGATCTTGCTGATTTAACCCCACTGTCTTTGTCTGTCATTACAGGTTTTTGAGAATATGGAGGACAATAAACTGAAGCAGATGCAGATATTTGAGTATGAGAAGAGAATCGCAGAAGCTGAAACAAGACTGAAGCAGCAACAGAATCTCTATGAGGATGTCAGGACAGAGAGGGACCTCTTAAGCAAGAACCTGATCGAGGCCAAGGTAAAATGTGTGTGTGTGTAGACGTTTATATTATAGTTCTGCTCCCAATGAACATGAGAGCAGACATAGAGGCCAGTAGATCCATGGGATGACTTCTTTGGGTAATACTCCCCACGGAAGCTTGTGTGAAGTTGGCGTGAACATTAATCTTTGTCCGGGAATCCGCCCCATGTGTGAGAAGTAGGAAATAGCAGGTAACCTATCCTGCTGTGCAGATTTAGGCTTGAAACTCTACAAAAATACATGAATGCAGATGCTTCTAGCTACGCAAAACTCATTTTCACTCATCAATGCATTCCCAAATGTGTCCGAATGTAATTCATAGTGCAACACAAGTTGCATTGCCGCAAGGAGCTCTATAGTGGGGCCAGTTTTCTCTTTTTTTTATATTTCCTGTGATGGCAAAGCTAAATTTTCAGCATCATTACGCCAGTCTTCAGTGTCACATGATCCTTCAAAAATCATTCTAATACCGTATGATGATTTGGAGCTCAATAAACATTTCTTATTATCATCAATAATGAAAACAGTTGTGCTACTTAATATTTATAATATTTATATTTATACAAATATTTTGTAGAAACCCCACTATATTTTATTCGGGATTCTTTGATAAATATAGAAAGTTCAAAATAACATTGATTTGAAATATAATTTTTTTGTAACATTATAAAAGCCTTTTCTGTCACTGTCACTGTCACTGCACTGGTCTTTAGGAGACAAATGAGTGAAGCCTTGAATACTGCAGAGAGAAAAGTTAAGTGTAAGACTTCTCAAAGATATATTTTTCATGTCTATCAATGACCGTCCTTTGTTGTCAGCTTCTCCTTGATGACCCATTACTGCTCTGTCACTTCTTTTCCTGTGAATGTGTGCGTTTGTGTGTTTTGAGTGTGACTGCCTGCCTGGCCAGCTGCATTTGTGTCTGTCTCTCACACGCCTCCTTGCGTTCACTTTTAGGATCTGAATGCTGAGATGAAACGCAAGGTGAAGAACATGAACCGCGAGTTTGAACAGCTGAAAGATGATATCACCAAAAAAGAGTTGGCTTTAGACAAGAATCACCAGGAGCACCAGCGCATGGAGAGAGACAGGGACAATCAGAAGGTAACTCATTTTATTCTCAACTACCAAGTCTTGCCCTCTTTCTTCTGTTTATCTACAGGTCTAATGTTAATATGCCTAGTCAGTGTCCTGATGAAGCATAATGGGACATGTTTCCAGTGAAAAGATTTGTCTGTCCACATTGAATGTGAAGTATTGCACAACTTGACAGTCTCAGCCAATCATATTTACTGTACAGTTATGCAGTGGAATTTTTGTCCAATGAGATTGCATGGTGAGCGGGCTACACTAAACTATGAATGTAAACTATAAACTAAAAATGTCATTCCAGTTCGGACAAAAACTCTGATTTACATTACTTATTACAATTAGTTAGGATGTAAACACTGTTTACATTACGTTTAAATAATTAAATGACATGAAAGTATAAAATTATCACATTTTTTTGTATTTTACATACCACAATTTCACACAATTTCAGAGTCAAATGCAGTTTTTTTTTTGTCATTTTAAAAGTGTTTGGATACTTCATTAAATTGTCCAACATTCCAACTATGTAAAAATTAACCATTGTTCATTGAGTTCATTTTGTGTGTGTATATGACCCCAACAGCACCGGGACCTTTCACTCTTTGTATCACTCTTCTTGTTTGTATTTCCTTATTACATTGTTATGCCAGTAGGTGGCAACAATAGACTATTTTCATTAGTGAATCATTGACTAATTGAACTGCTTTGTTAAAAAATGCTGATTCATTCAGGAACTAAAAACTGTGTGTTCCTCAGAGGCGGTTCTATAGTGACTTTCTTTGGCGTCGCAAAACCAGACAAAATAACTGGAAAAGTAATTGGCTAAAACAGACAGATTGTGTCTAAAATGTTTTTATTTATATTAAATTCTGGTTTATTTGATATATACTATATAGCAAATCTCTACTACAAAACTATATTATCAACTAGATGTTTATGGAAAGTTGGATTTTTTTACCTGAAATGCGTTAACAGCACTTTTATCATGAAACTCTAGATTGTGCAGGCTAATGGGTCCTTAAAGGTGCAGTGTGTAGATTTTAGTGGCATCTAGTGGTTCGGTTGCGAGTTGCACTAATGGCTCAGCCCACTGCTCACCCCTCCCTTTCGAAGAAGCTACGGTTGCTAAAACGGGACAAACATATCGTTGTCTGAGACAGCAGAGAATAGCCAGAGTAGCCAAGAGTGTGTAACATTGTCACTGTTTCTGTACCACAGTCCATTATAAACCACATCATGGATAAAGTTTACAAAGCCATAGTCAGGTGAGGATCAAGGGTCTTAATATATAATATAATAATTGTAATCAGCTGATTGTCTCACGAACGTAACCAGCACATTTCTCTGTTATGAAGTTGTAGGATAGACGAACCCAAAAGCAGACTGAATGCTCTACACACAATTTATTGAGGCACAAAACAGAAAACAAAAACCCACGAGGGGGCAAAACAGGACAGAAGGGGCAGTACAACTAGACTAAGACAGGAAATAAACTAGGACTAGATACTGACTGATAAAGACAAGATGAAGAAAACAAACAGCTACATAAACTCACAATTCTTAATACAATATTCAGACAAAGTACTCACAGGACTCTCACAAAGAGTAACACGCACAGGTTGACAATGTACCGACACAGGACAGCAAACACAAGGGGATTAAATAGGGAGACACTAATGACAAAGACAGGTGAAGCTGACTAGACAAGGACAGGTGAAACTGACTAGACAATAATGACGAGACGAGGATAACAAGGGGGCGGGGTAACATAACGAGACAACACAAGCACATGGCTCAAAACACAAGACCATGTGCTTGCACACAAAACATGGGTCTGTCATGATCCTGCCTCAAGACTAGAGAAATGAAATGACAAGAGGGCAGAATCATGACATTCTCCCCACATAGCAAACCCATAATACAGCGAGGGAGAAGAACCACATGAAACCATCCAACTACATATTTTTTCTAACAGGGTAGTAAAAGTTTAGCTGGCTAATATGAGCTGTTATGCTGTAGGGCTGTGGCTGAGCTGGTTAAAGCAAGCATTGTTTATACTCGACCCGTCCGCATGAGCCCAAAGGTGCGCGCGGCAAAAATGACGTGATTGTAACAGCGCGCGCGCCTCCGCATCCCTTAAACACCATTTACTACACACAAATATGAATACAAATATGTTTTTTTTTCTCTGGTTTTGAAAACTCTTCGCGATTGACGGGTTGGTGACTCCTGTAACGTTACTTTTTTACGGTCAATAGTACTAATCAGCTGATTGTCAAAGCCATAACACAGCGAGGGAGAAGAACTAAGTTACATGAAACAATACAACTACATATTTTACACCTGACAAGGGAAAAGTCACTACTCACAGTGTTTAGGCTAGCTTCTAGCTTTCTGCGGCTTCTTTTAGCGCTGTTTGTTCGCTGTCAGCTACGGTAGAAACATGACGTCACAATATGTCGACCTTCATAGAAGGGGGTGCCCGCGGTTATGTAGATATAAATGTCTCTTTCTAAGGTAATAAAAACATAACGGTTCATCGAGTAAGGTCTTTATACACCACTGAACACATAGTTATGGATCTTATATTGCATTTCTGTCAATAGATCCTCAGAAATATCACACATTGCACCTTTAACGCAACTGGCTGACAATTACATTGTTAGCTACATGGCACAAGCTGATTGGTTCCTGTTGCATCTGCAGCCAATGAGCTTGCTGCTTAACATTTAAATAGTTCAGTTCAATCGGTCAGTGTTTGCTGTAGTAGATTTCAGCACACTTTCAAAGTTCCTCTGAAACCCGCCACCTTCCCCAGCTCCACCTGTATAGATCTGCTTCGGGTAATTTCATGTATGCTATTTGTGCAAGTGAGATTTCTTACTTGCTCACAGCAGGGTGTCTGTGTATGGATTGGTAGCAGCAAGTCTCTGTACTTGCTCTGCAGCAGCAGCAATAATTAATATCAGCAGCAACAACAACAGGAGCAGCAGCGTAGCAGATCTGTTCCGCCAAGAGCTAATACATTAACATTGTCATATACATTGCCATGCTAAACTCTTCATAGAGTTGTCATGATAGAAATATACATACATTTCGTTTAATTAATACCCATCTTTCACTTTCACTTTTGCTGAAAGTGTGATTATTAATTTTTGTTTTTATACGCAGACTGGTCACTGTCTTGCTCATTTGCGGTTCTTGACATGACCAGACAGGATTAGGAAAGTAACCTTGCATTCATCTTCGAGGAGATATTTTTCATAATCCTTTCATTATTACTTTCCAGATCTTGTGCTTATCAAATACAATGGCAGGTCTCTTCTTCTCCCTGTCATAAGCTTTCAATATCACCCTCACAAAGGATAATAATGGAATATCAAATAGGATGGCACAAAAAATGAAAGAAATAAAAGAAAACACATAAGATCCCTCCATATTTTATGACAGAAATATAAATCTGAGTTCAGAGAGGGCTTTGACTCTACGCACTTTCAAATTCAACATCTAACATGAAAGACTTAATGAATATGCAGTGGTTTTTGGTGGTTATTGGAGTTGTGAATTATACATGACCTTGTTCTGAGATATAGAGTGAGGGGTGTGGTCGGATGGGAGGTTAGTCAGAGAAAAGGACAAACAAAGAGAGAGAAAGCCTGAGTGAATGATTGACCAGCTGCAGTCCTATAGGGTTGAACGATGCAACATATCTAAAGTTTAGATTTAGATATATGACAAGATATATGAAGTGTCTTTTTATTTTATTTATTTGAACACTGGAATGCATAGAGGAGTTCAAATTGACCTGATATGATTTATAGAATATTTCTTATTAAAATAATACAATTTCTTGATATTCAATGTATTTTCATAAGTATGTAAGAATCAGCAATGTTAATTATATAGTTGTCATAGATTATAGTTATAAAAAATTTGTACTATCACTATTCCAAGTCTTAGATGAAAGTTTCATAGGAAATGGATATGGATTATTTTGACCCTTTTAACTAACACACCTGATTCAACTCATCAGCTCATTAGTAGAAACTGCGAGGCTGTGTTTGAAATCGCCCCCTATACCCTCATTCACTATTCACTACATTACTCCACTAATATAGTCCTAATATAGTTCCTTCACTTGAAGGAATGAATGAAAACGAGGGAGTGAATTCGGATACTGAGTGTGTTGGAAGGGCTGCCACTTTTGTATAATTTGTGCTTGCTGTTTAATAATCATTCGAAACTTAGCAAACTGGCATCTCCAGTAGTAATGAAAAGATGTATCTTTTAACTCTTTAAAGGAAACTAGCATGTATAAACCCTAATGAAACAATAAATGAATCAATAAATAATCAAATAAAAAAGGAATTTATATCGGTATGACATAACGCTGTAGCCACATTGGATCAGTGGTTTAGAAAATGGATGGATGATTCAGCTTTGCGGGTGCAATCTTCTGGCTATACGCGGGAATTTATTTGGCGTGACAGTCACAATGCATTATGGGTATTCTCTAGCCGTTGAGCATACATTGGTTGTACACTCATTTTTGCGGTTCATTGTTGGATTGAGTGCACTCGATAACGTCCACTATGGTTTTGGACACCACTACAAATGGCTGTCCCCTCAGATATTGGCCTATTTAAGGGTTAAGGGGGCGACTTCAGACACAGCCCAGGACTTGAATTGGGCAAAGCCACTGCAAGCCTGCAACCAATGCAAGAGCCAGAGACCCTCTCATCTCCCAATAATAAGACATTGAATTGGTTGTGTCTGATGAGGAAGACATCCAAAATGTGCAGTGATGGGGGTGTCCTCAGGACAGGTTTAAAAAGCACCGCTCTAAATAACGCTAAAAATAAACAAACAAAAAAAGATACCTTTACCTTGTAGACCATTGAATCCAATACATGTTTTTTTGGGTCATGCATTAGTGTTAAACATGGAAAGTTTACGGTTTTGAAAAATATTAAACAAAGAAGCCAACATAAAATCTCAGACCATTCTATGTGAATATCTGGAGCACAGTGGAATCGACCCATCAGCCTGAACAGATTGTTTCAGAGGAGTGTGGACCAGTGGTCCGAACAGATGGTTTCAGACTGGAAGGTTCCTCCACACATGGGGTGGAGGGTTGGGGAGTTCTGGATGACAAGGGTGGAAAATTTCGACATGCAGATCTTGTGAGCTGTCTCAGAACTAAATAGATCCATGGATAACTGAAAGTCTTTTTTGATTAATCCAAGCACTGTCTAGGGAAGCGTTTAGTTGAATGCTCTTGAATATTCTCTCCTGGTATTTGACTGTTGAAGATCCTTAAAAGCTCATTTTTGGGTCTGTGCATTTGTAAGGAACTAGACAGAAAGAGATTCATTAATAAAAGAAAATGGGTCTCAAGGGCTGGTGGGCAGCTACCCAACTTGAGCAGCTTACCCAGCATGCCACAGGAGGTGCTGTCTGGCGCCCCGACTGGTTATCAGGAAGCATGATGGCTCTGATGTTCACCTCTCCTTTGAACCATGAAGTGAAAAGGCAAGACGCCCAATGGATGACAAAGGGAGAGAGAAGACCAAAAGATGCACTGAAGACTGAAACGTTGGGAAACTTTACAAAGCAAACTAAAGTCTGTGAACTCGATGCTGACACTCTCATGGTAGACATCAACGTAATCTTTGGAGAGCACGCTTCACCCTTGCTAATCAAAGTAAGAGGCATGTTTGAGCCGAGCTCAGCACTCCCTCTGTTTAGATTCCTGTACTAATGAAGGAAAGCCACAGAGAACAGTAGAAAAAGACCAGCCGTCATCAGGAACAGAAGAGCACTTGCAATTACTTCCAGAGGATGAGAATTTCAGACAAGATCCTTTGATAAACATTCATCCCTTCCACACAGGAAGTTAATTCATCATTATGGAAATCTGTACATCCAGTGGAAATGAACTTTCAAACTATAAAGAGGAAATAAAATTTGGTGTATTCGTCTCTTGTGGTCTCCATTTTTTTATAATATAATATAATATAATATAATATAATATAATATAATATAATATAATATAATATAATATAATATAATATAATATTTTAAAATGTAATTTATTCCTGTTATGGCAATACTGAATCTTCAGCATCATCACTACAGTTTTCAGTGTCACATGATCCTTTAGAAATAATTTAAATTTGCTGATTTGGTGCTCAAGAAACATTTATTATTATTATCAGTGTAAAAACAGTTTTTTTGTGAGTGTGTGTGTGTGTGTGTGTAAAACATATTTTTTGTTCAAGATTCTTTGATGAAGAGAAAGTACAAAAGTACAAAACAGCATTTATTCGAAATATAAATTTTTTGTAACAATGTGTCATACTGTCACTTTTGATCAATTAAAGCAGCACTAAGTAGGAATTCCGTTTTTGTCAAACAGCGACCCCTAGAGTCGCTGTGGAGTACTTGTACTGTCGTGAATAGCACTCATGCAGAGATGGCTCGCACTCATGGCCGGATCCCCTCCCCCTGTACACCGGTACCTGTTCAGTAGGATGGACGCTGTAACGAGTGGAAATAAGGTATGGTCCCTTTAAGAGCTGCGCGCGCCCTGTTTAACTGTCGGCAGTCTGTATTGTATGTGCGCCTCCGGCGGCCCAAAGTTGCAAGGGTGGTTTTGCGGCTCACAGGCACCAGGGGGGTGCGAGACGACCACCATTCAACACGAAATCAGTAATATAAACATTACAATGACTCTAAAGCTGTTCGGTTAAGGTAAAAAAGTTACTTAGTTCACCTTTAAATGTGTCCTCACTAAACTTTACTATAACTATTTATTAAGTGTAATTATCATACACTAATTATTTTCATTGTGAATTTTCAGGTACAATCCATTTTACTCCTGCAAAGTGAAAAAAATGTATTTATGTGAAAAAATGTGGCAACTACTGTAAAAATAGCTTGCTTTATCATATCAGCGGACAAAAATAAAGTCTTTTCAGAAACAAGATATTGGAACACTTTTCGGAATGTAGAAATTCTGATGTTCGACTGTAATGCTTCAGGACAACAGGTTTTATGAAGTCTGGCACAGTTTTAGTATTGCTTACACAACATTAGCAATGCCATTTTAGCTATCTGAATGAGATCTAGCAATATCGGGGATAAAAAAAAAACTAAAAAGGTTTTAGAGAGGAAGTAGGTGCACAATTAACACTTTTCATGTAATTGCCTCTTCTAATTGCTGTAACTGCTCAATCACTGCATAATAATAATATGTCATGTTGTCATATGAATAGTGTTACATGAAAATCTTACTTATTTTTCCTGTAATCCGTGTATAATTTTTTCAGGCGTCACTTTACAAATAAAGAGCAAAAGGAATTAAATAGACTGATGGGAAAGGAAATCGGAGCAAAAAAGATCGACAAACAACTAGAGAGAAAGAACGAAAGAGAGAAATGACGAACAAAGGCAATCTTTCATGTTTTGAGGTGCCGCAGGGACATGTTGCAGAAAACTTTAAATTGATAGGGAGTTCACTGCAGGCTTATGTAACCCTCTCTGGCATTTCCTTTCTTTCACCTACATTCATTTGTTTTCTTGGTTTTTGTGAGCTTGTGTCTCACCCTTTGCCTTTTGTACTCTAAAGCATACAGGTGCCCCAGAGCTGCAATTTACTTCTGCTTTCTTTTACCTTCTGCCTTTTCCTTCCTGTTTCCCATTACTTCTCAAGTCAAAGCCATCATCAGTTTCCCTCTTAAACAAGAGGAAGACAGATCCAGAACATCTGAATCAAGACATGCTTTGCATTCACAAACCTTGCAAGTGCTACAAGTATAGCCATTACTGCCTTAACTATTTAGTCGTCTAGCTTTTCCAAAAATATGCAGTATTGTGGTATAAAGTTAAACTGCTGCAACTTACTTCTAAACTATCCACTTTTTCCATGTAGCATTGGATTCTGAATCATTTTAGACTGATTCAGTTTAAGTGGTTCACTTGTGAAATGATTTACATGAACCAAATGAACTGATTCATTAATTTGAGATCTTGCATAGAAGTCATTGTTACATGTTTTTGCAGCAAGATATTTAGTTATTGTACATTCACTTCCAAAAGTTAAGGCAAATGAATACTTTTATTCAGCAAGGACGCATCAATTGATCAAAAGTGAAAGTAAATACATTTATAAGTTTCTATTTTAAATAAATGCTGTTCTTTTGAACTCTCTGTTCATCAAAAAATCCTGAAAAAAAATGTTTCACAGTTTCCACATTTATGTTAATCAGCACAACATTGAAAATAATGACAAATGTTTCTTAAGCACTAAATTAGCAAATTAGAAAATATTGAAAGGCAGTGTAACATTTTTGATGTGATTATTAGCTGTATTCAGTTAAATGTAAATGTATTCTGTGTAAAAAGTAATCCTAATTAAGATGTCCTTTGTTTTGCCAGATAAATACTGCTCTGATTGTGAATATGATTTAAATATAATAAATATAAATGATATTGCCCACTTAAAGGGATAGTTCACCCAAAAATGAAAATTAGCCCATGATTTACTCACCCTGAAGCCATCCTAGGTGAATATGACATTCTTCTTTCAGATGCACACAATCAGAGTTATGTTAAAAATGTCCTGGCTCTTCCAAGCTTTATAATGGGAGTGAATGGGTATTTTTTTGGAAGTCCATCAAAGCGCATCCATCCTTGATAAAAGTTTTCCACACGCCTCTGGGGGGTTAATAAAGGCCTTCTGTAGTGATGCAATGCGTTTGTGTAAGAAAAATATCCACATTTAGAACTTTATCGACTAAAATAACTTGCTTCCATCCACTTCTTCACCACAATTTTCATTTTTGGGTGAACTATCCCTTTAAATTGCTTCAGTGCAGTTAGCATCTTTTCTTTATCTGAGTCTAAAGTAGCTTTACTGTAATTTAACTACTTTGGGAGTTGCTTGTAGTTTGGCATGTGACAGTTTCAAAGCAGGTTTCCGAACACTGCTAACATAGGAAGTCGTATGTTCCTTTTTTTTTTTAAGTGTCACCAGTCTGTTGTACTCTCTGTGCTTTGAGGAATACGTAATTGCTTTAAGTGGTTGGAGGCCTTTTAGCATGTCGTTAACAGTCATTTCTGTTTTTAGGCTTTACTTCATGCTTTTTTCTTGTGTCATTTGCCACTGGCTTCAGATGGAAGGCCATAGAATGTGAGAGATTCATTATTCAATAAAGTTCTCGGCCACATGCAGATGGAAGGAGGCAGGAGAACATGCCATTTGCCCATTTTCTCATAAAACCTTAATACATCTCATTTATTATTCTTATGGGATGTCTCTTAGTTAGTCTTGGGTTTGTGTCTGTAATGAACTGTGAAGGAGGATGACATGGAAAGCAAGGAAATGTTCTGTTCGACAAGCTTGGGGCAGATTTTGTGATTGACTTATTGAACTTCTCATGACTGGAATTTGATATGTAATTCTGAGAAAAGTCTGAGAATACATCGAAAATCAAGGTTTTATTTTTATTTGAACCTATAGTGAACTAGAACTAGATTTTAAACTAGAATATGGGTACATTTGAAATAAATATCTAAGCAAAACCTTGCTTCACTAAGCAAAATTTGTGACATTGATCATGTGAACTCCTTTGTACAAAAGATCAGATTTTCTTGCTTTTCACTGAAGCACAAGATGCTCTTTGGAACATTTTCAAATCATGCTGACGGATATGGATCATCAGGTTTTGCACAAATAAGTCCATATGTCGATTCAAATATATTTTGTTATTTAAGGGACAGTTCTGTGGAAGATAAAATCTGAAGTGTATAAATAATAATATAATAGCATTATATATATATATATATATATATATATATATATATATATATATATATATCATGAAACTCTAGATGGCGCCAGGTAGTGAAGCACCTTAACTCAATCTGCTTGCAATTACATCATTCTCTAGGGCACAGCTGATTGGTTCCCAATGTATCAGTAGCCAATGAGTTTGCTGCTCAACTTTAAAATACTTGGTTGTAGCAGTTTGCAGCGCACTTTCAGAAACCCTCCACCTTCCCCAGCTCCACCTGTATAGATCTGCTACGGGTAATTCATGTATGCTTGTACAAAAGCAGCATGTCTTACTTGCTCACAACAGTGTGTCGTGTATGAAATTGACATTAGCAAGTCCTGTACTTTCTCTGCAGAAGCTTATAATACAATACTATAATCTAATATTTATATAACATAATATTTTATAGTCAGATTGAACCTCGCCATTGGCATGTCAAGGAACTCATGATGGGAAGAAAGAAACTTGGAAGACATGCTTGGAAGACATCTGAGTGTTTTGCATTACACACAACTCTTTGGTCACGCTTCGTTCACTTCATCAGGCTGACTGGTAAAAAAAAGGTGATTTGCACCTCCGTCATTGTCACCTCTGTTATTAATTTGTCAGATACACTTTGTCAGCCAACCTACATATCTAACAATTGTCAGCAATATTATGCCTATGACAGAAAGTCAATATCACCTTTCGGTAAATGGTGACAAACTTGGGTTCATTACATTTCCATGGAGCAGCTGTCATAGCACTCATTCTCGGCTTCACATTTTACCTCCCAATATCCGCTAATCCTGTCAGAATGCGTCAATGTCAAAGCATAACCCTTGCAGGAAATGGGGGTCGTTGCTACACCAGTAATGATTCCATGTCAAGTCTGGGAAAGTGTTAAAGATGCTGCTGTATGTTTTTTTTTCCCCCACTGTATAAACTGCATAAAAATACCATAATATATTTGCAGATATTTAGGAAACATACTGTACTAAGTTCACATACATTGCTGAAAAACAATGCTACAGCCAGTTATTTTACTTTGAAGTGTGCCTTCCATGTCGGAATGTTTGTTTTTGTTTTGGTCTGGGTGATTTACCCAAATAGTATTTCGACACCCCAGTCTGCCAGTTGGCGGAAAACGCAGCGTATCGCAGCGATGATTGAAGCCAAACAAACAAATATGTCGGAGATCGCAGATTCTATCCGACCTAAAAAGCATCCATCTAAAAATCTCTATAAACGGAAGCATATTAAAAGGCGGATAAATCAACTCATCAACTTACACAACAACTTAAGTCTCCTTGCCTTCCATTGTCAATTTTGCTCGCTCTTGTTGAGTGTCCTCAATCTAGAAACCTGTGTGATCGTCGAGTCTGAGGAGGAGGGGGCGGGGTCAACTCTTTCCAACATTTTGAATTTGGACTGCAGTACCCATTTCAACCACTAGCTGTCAATAATACATACTGCACCTTTAATGCATCTTTCAAGCCTAGAAGTGGATGTTTTATAAGCAATTGGATAACCATATTCAGCACAGTAACGCAGAGCTGAAGCACAACATTCAAAGCAATGTTGCAAAATGCATGCAGTTTTTTTTAAAGGGATAGTTCACTTTGAAATTAATTTTTGATATGTTTTAGCTTACCTTAAGGGCATCCAAGATGTAGGTGTCTTTGTTTCCGCAGAAGTTTCAATTTTGATATTTTTAGGTCAAACCGTTCTTGTCTGTCAGTCATATAATGCAGGTCTATGGTCACCACCTCAAAGATCATGCACAGAGAAGTCCAAATTAAACATGATTTAATGACTCGTAAATGTTAGTACACATTGATGGCCTAAGACACGAAACGAGCAGTCTGTGTGAGAAAACGAACAGTATTTATATCGTTTTTACCTCTTTACCTCTTTACCACAAAGTGCTCACAATGTTTAGAGAACGATTTCCCTGTTTTAACTGAATACCGGTTAACTGACCTGCTTATATATGAGATTATTAAGCTATATCCACAACATAAACATAATATTAAAACATATATTGTGCAGACAATGAAGAAAATTAGTGTTTGTTGAATTCTTGATACATGTTTAAATGTTTTTACTTTTTTTCAAAAAGCTTGCAAATTTGGTTAAAGCTTCAAGCTGTTAATATGATAAACATTTGAGTTATTTTTCATTACCAGGAACTAAAATGACTGAATTTTAAAGACTGAAATTAAGTGTAAAATGGACAAAAGCGAATTAATTTGATATATAGACCAAATATTCCAGCCCGTTCTCATCCTTTGGCGTCATACATGTGACGCTTGTACATTTCGTTGAAATCTTACGCACATGGCATCCTTTAGCATCAATATGAGACGCAGATCCCAAGGCGTCATACGGGTGACGCGCGTGTAAATCCAACGCACATGGCATCGTTTAGCGTGAATATGAGACGCAGATCCCAAGGCGTCATAACCGTAACCCGACCCCAGACCTAAACCTACCCATAACAGTGCGTGTTATATTGACGCTAAAGGATGCCATGTGCGTAAGATTTCGACGAAATGTCATATGGCGTCACCTATATGACGCCAAAGGATGAGAATGCGTTCAATATTCCATACACTGTAAAAATATATATTTTTAAGAAAGATTATTGGAGTATGTTTTACAAATAAATGTAAAACATTTTTTTTCAGTGTAATTTTAACATGATAGTACACCCAAAAATTACCATCTTATAAACACTTGGAAATACCATTTAGAGGGATAGTTCACCCAACAATTAGCCTAATATTTGGTCATCATTACTCTTCCATATGTCTTTACAAACCTCTATAACTTTTTTTCTTCTGTGCTACATTTCTCTTTTGTGTTCTGAAGAAGAAAGAAAGTCATACAGGTTTTGGAACGACAGGGGGCTGAGTAATGATGACGATGATTTAAATTTTTTGGTGAACTATCCCTTTAAAGGGCATTTTCAAGTGTTTATAAGATGGGTTGCCTTACAGACGGCTTCATAGGAAGCAATGCCCTTTTGTCCTGCTGGTCTCTTGTCTCCACACACAAAGTCCATTGTGCCAAGACATTGACCTTTCAGCTCTTCCTGTTGTTGTTTATTACCTCAAGCCTTGACAAACGTACCAAGAAAGAAGCTCCTGTGTTCTTTGAAGCCGGCCAGCGCGGAGTCTGTCTACTGGCTAACCCTCACCCCATGAAAAAACAATTAGGCCACTTCATAAGAATTGATTAGCATGTTAATGAATGGGCTGCACTTTCTCATCACGAGAGGCTACGGCAGGGGGTAATGAGGGGAGAGGTTTCTCTCAGCACAAGCCCCGTCCAGCTGGTTGTTATGCATGCCGAGAGGCGTCATCGATCTCGGAGAAATCTTATTACATGCTCCAGACACTGTCTGCAAATGTTTAGCACTGAACCGAGAGAGGAGGGGAGAAAGTTTCAGAATTTAATATCGTAAAAAGGAAGTGATGATGTGTAAAGAATGCAGCCGGGTTTTAAATGATGTCCTCCGCTTTTTGAAATTTCATCGGCATTCCGCGGTAAATGGGAGCTGTGGCGAACGACCTTTAAAAGGACCTCTCGCACTTGGTCCCGGTTCAGTGTGACAGATTTTTGACCAAGTCAAAGGTCATCTTGTATGGACACTGTTGTCCAATTTCTATGCCGTCAGAGAACTTCATCGAGGCTCCAGAATAAGAAAACGTCCCCTGAAGTCTCTTAAAACATTTATTTAATTTGTCTCCTAACGATTTTCAACAGTGGACATACAAACCAGTACCGAAAACCAGTCAGTATTTGGTGTGACCACCATTTGCCAAACGCAGTGCAACACATCTCCTTCGCATAGAGTTGATCAGGTTGTTGATTGTGGCCTGTGGAATGTTGGTCCACTCCTCTACAATGGCTGTGCAAAGTTGCTGGATATTGGCAGGACCTGGAACACGCTGTCGTCTATGCCGATCCAGAGCATCCCAAACATGCTCAATGGATGACATGTCCGGTGAGTATGCTGGCCATGCAAGAACTGGGATGTTTTCAGCTTCCAGGAATTGTGTACAGATCCTTGCAACATGAGGCCGTGCATTATCATGCTGGAACATGAGGTGATGGTCGTGGATGAATGGCACAACAATGGGCCTCAGGATCTCGTCACGGTATCTCTGTGCATTCAAAATGCCATCAATAAAATGCACCTGTGTTCGTTGTCCATAACATACGCCTGCCCATACCATAACCCCACCGCCCCCATGGGCCACTCGATCCACAACGTTGACATCAGCAAACCGCTCACCCACACGACGCCATACACGCTCTCTGCCATCTGCCCTGTACAGTGAAAACCGATTAGCTTCCCTGAGATGGTTTCTGACAGTTTGTGCAGAAATCCTTTGGTTATGCAAACCGATTGTTGCAGCAGCTGTCCGGGTGGCTGGTCTCAGACGATCTTGGAGGTGAAGATGCTGGATGTGGAGGTCCTGGTCTGGTGTGGTTACACGTGGTCTGCGGTTGTGAGGCCGGTTGGATGTACTGCCACATTTTTTGAAACGCCTTTGGAGACGGCTTAAGGTAGAGAAATGAACATTCAATTCACGGGCAGCAGCTCTGGTGGACATTCCTGCAGTCAGCATGCCAATTGCAAGCTCCCTCAAAACTTGCGACATCTGTGGCATTGTGCTGTGCGATAAAACTGCACATTTTAGAGTGGCCTTTTATTGTGGCCAGCCTAAGGCACACCTGTGCAATAACCATGGCGTCTAATCAGCATCTTGATATGCCACACCTGTGAGGTGGATGGATTATAATAATAATAATAATAATTCATCACATTTATATCGCGCTTTTCTGGACACTCAAAGCGCTTCACATAGAAGGGGGGAATCTCCTCAACCACCACCAATGTGCAGCATCCACCTGGATGATGCGACGGCAGCCATATTGCGCCAGAACGCCCACCACACACCAGCTTACTGGTGGAGAGGAGACAGAGTGATGAAGCCAATTGGTATATATATATGGGGATGATTAGGAGGCCATGATGGACAGAGGCCACTGGGCAAATTTGGCCAGGATGCCGGGGTTACACCCCTACTCTTTCGAAAGACATCCTGGGATTTTTTGTGACCACAGAGAGTCAGGACCTCGGTTTAACGTCTCATCCGAAGGACGGTGCTCAATTTACAGAATAGTGTCCCCGTCACTACACTGGGGCGTTAGGACCCACACAGACCACAGGGTGAGCGCCCCCTGCTGGCCTCACTAACACCTCTTCCAGCAGCAACCTGGTTTTCTCAGAAGGTCTCCCATCCAGGTACTAACCAGGCTCAGCCCTGCTTAGCTTCAGTGGGCAACCAGTCTTGGGCTACAGGGTGATATGGCTGCTGGCCCATAAATCTCGGTAAAGGAGAAGTGCTCACTAAAACAGATTTAGACAGATTTGTGAACAATATTTGAGAGAAATAGGCCTTTTGTGTACATAGAAAAATTCTTAGGTCTTTGAGTTCAGCTCATGAAAAATGGGGGTAAAAACAAAAGTGTTGTATTTATAATTTTGTTCAGTGTACATGGCTCACAGCTGAAGTCTGTCATTTTTCATGAAAGTTTCCAATGGTGTATTATAGTTTTAATAGGATTCTTTTAAGTATATGATGGTGATGGAAATAACATTTAGAATATATTTGGAATAGAACATCTTTGTTGATCCTGGAACAACATTCCAATTAACCAATCAGATTTAAATTAACAAAATAAAAGACTCAGGGAGGAAGGAGGCGGGAACCGGCAAACGTTGGATGTAACTTTAATAATAAAAGAAACATAAGCAAGAAAACAAAAAGCAGCAGCCCCTCACTTACGACTGCCACATAAACGAAAACAAAACAACAACATAAATGTCCCAGACCTGGTCCTCTCTCGTCTTTCATTGACGTCACTCCTCCTTTTAACCTTCCGGAGCTCGTCCGTGGGACCTTAAGACCGGTGTGGCTTCCACTCAGTTTCAACGGCTCTCTGCACCGCTTGCTTTGGTTAGTTGTTTCTATATCTGTGTTATTTACTTATCATTTCCCTCTGATTTTAGGGATATGATATATGTAAAGTTAGGTTTAGGGGTAGTAATAGGGTTAGGACAACATTTTCAACAAAATATGTTGATCCAGGAACATGTCTTACCTGGCAAAATCACGGCGACCTTATTATGCTATGTCTAATTAATAACTAGCATTTTATGTATTCTAAAAGCACACAATTGAAAGACATTTCCACACTTTTTACAAAATTACAGCTTGATTTTACAGCTTTTTTACTTCTTTTTATTTTCACGCATCATATGTCTCATATTTCATCCCAGGCTCCTTGATGACCGAGTATTCTAACTTTAGAAAAAAAAAAAAAAAAAATGGTGGTGGAAATGACGTGGAAATTTTTTAATTGATAGAAATTATTTTCACACAGTAAATATATATTTTTTGAATGATTACTTATTTGTTTAGATTTTTTTTAAATAAGTGACAATACATTTTTTTTTTTATAATGGATTTTAATATTTTTAGATAGAAATGTATTTCTGGGACAAGTGAAAAAAACATTCAAATCTGTAACTACAGGGATTAAAGTAACAAATAGAAATGGGGAAGGCATGGAAAAAGTTACAGTTTTAATGTTCATTTTACGCCTATATCAAGAATAAAATTCAAAATGTAATTATGAAAACAACATTCAGCACTTACTGTACATACCATCACGAGCCTATTGTAGCGTTTGGTACATTAGCAGTGTGTGTGCTCTTGCAGTGAACCTGAGCTGGATGTTGAACAGGATCTTTGGTCTTTAAGACAACCAGCCTACTGCCCCTACAGCCTGACTCTGCCTTTCTTGCTTTCTCTTCCTCTCTCTCAGGGGATAAAGGTTAAGACTGGTATCAAATGAAGTGTAAAGCACTCACGCCTATCTACCCTCTGTCTCTTTTTTATCTTTCCCATCTACTTTTCTGGTCTGTTTTCTACCTTCTTGGCAGACCTAAATGTTTACCCCACTGCATTTCCTGCAGGCAACCAAATAAGTGTCAAAGGGTGAGAGACAGAGATGGATTTTGAACTACTACTACAGTCTCCCACCATGGGCAACTTGCACAACTTCTGACAGACATACATCCTGAATTCTAGGGGGGGTTGAGGAGGGGGGGTCTGCCTAATAGATCTGTCAGCATCTATTACTATGTCATTAATATTAATCCAACAACAAAGAAAAAATTTGGCTAATGGTTTGGCTGTATTATATTGTTCATTTTAATAAGCCATTTTAAACAAGCTCAAGTCTAAATAAAACAAATGTAATGCTAATTTAAAGGCATTACAGGCCTCCTGCTTCTCAAAGTCAGAGTGTGTTGAATGTATGTTAATGTATTAAAGCCAAGAGTCACACTGTGCCAATAATATGCAAATAATTTAAGTCGTTTTTTGACTACTCATTGATTTATTTTATTACTTGAATAATTACTTTGAGAGATGTATTTTATTTTAAAGTCTGCGTGTCCAACTAGATACACGTGTCACGATGCTGCGTGAGGCAAGTTCAAAAGAGTTCACGAAGGCAAGCAAATCCAAATAATAGCAGTTAATTCCAGAAGAAGACGGGAACACGCACACATACGAGTGATACAAACAATACCGGACAACAGACAGAGCACAAGCAGGAACTAAATACACAGAGATAATTAACAAATGACTAACAGCTGTGATGAAGGTGATTGGTGTCCATGGTGACTGATCAGTGGCGGGAAACACAGACAGGGAAACACATGTGAGGAGTGAAACTGTGACATAACGCCCCCTCTCGGTAGGTGCGACCTCGCGCCGTTACAGAAGAATAGAGGGAGGGAGGGATGGAGGGGGTCTAGAAAGTGGGCGAGGCGATGCCGCAGGCAAGGAGCCAGGAGGTGGTGAAGAGATGGTGAAGGAATAGCCAAGGGTAGGCAACGTAGGCAGAGGAAGCTGGAGGAGGTTCGGGCGGAGGACGGATGACAGGGATGAGACAGAACTGAAGGGTCCAGGGTGGTGCAGATCGTGGTGAGAGCCAGTGAAGGGCCTTGGGCAGGGGTGTGATGGAAGGTGCCCAGGCCACAGCCAGAGTGGTGCCCCACGGCGGCATTGATGGAGGGAGGAGCCATGGAGGAATAGAGATGAGGGCCACAATGGGGGTGACCGGAGGCGACGACGGCGAGGATGGAGTCCACCGCGCAGCCGATGAGCAGAGGAAGTGGAAAGATGGTGAAGATCCTGGTGACCGCGACGGAGCCGCGGCGACGACCTCCCGAGAGTGAGGTGGGGATCCGGAGGTCTGAGGGCGAGTTGGAACGACCGAGGGTGGAGGTGTAGCCTGAGGTAGGGCGGAGCAAGCCGTAGCAGAAGGGGTGGAGAACCAGAGAGCAGTGGACGGTTCGCAAGTCCGTGGTGGAGGTGAAGCGATGTCTGACCTCGGTGGAGCCGACATGCCGAGGGAGACCGGTGAGACCGAATGGCCGATGGTCCACGCCGAGGTTGAGGGTGGAAGGAGCACAGGTTCGGGAGTCAGGGCGACAGGTCGAGGCAGAGTGTAGCGCACCGAGGCTGCAGGCGGAGCTACAGACTCCTCTTGTTCAGGAGAAGATGGCTCCTGACAGGTCCGAGGTGGTACCCCGCTACAGAGAGGCAGAGGTGGTACCGAAGGACTGAAGGGTGACAGAGATGACTGGGTGGTACAGATGGTTGGAGACTGGGGAAGAGACTGGAGTCCAATGCAGAAACCTAAAAAAAATAAAGTGTTCGGGATACCTTGGAGAGGAGGTGGGAGAGGGAGGTTGGGCGGGGCTAATGAGACAGGCAGATGATTGACAAGTTCAGGCAACAGAACAGGGGCTAGACAAAACTCCTCTCCAAAATCAAAATCAAAAAGTGTACCAGCCAGAGACACACTCTCAGTAGCGGAGGAGTGGGCGGGGCTCACTTCCAAACCCTCGAAGTCCACCAGTACTCCCTCAGCGATGGATGGCTCGGCCGGCTCACACACCTGGTCAGGCGCACGTTGCTCGGGCTCCATGGCGATGTGACCCTCGGTCGCTCTTATCGCCGCGGTCTCCGTCGCGCTACCTGCGGTGGGCTCATGTCGACAGTCCTCGCCGTCGGGGTGGTTCTGGCTGGGCATTGGATGGGGAGTGGGGCTGGCGGCATCCTCGACGGTGAACGCAGATCCGCAGGACGCCAGCACCCACTCCACATATGACGCGAAGCTCCCTCGAGGAACCTCCCCGGACAACTGTGCGCGTGTGGCAGCGTTGAGTCCGACTCGCAAGAATGTGCACAGGCAGTCGTCCGGGAAGGTGGTCTGATGGGCGAGATCCAAAAACACTTCCAAGTGTTCCTCGAGGGAGCATTCTCCCTGCTCAAGGCACATGAGTCTTACTGCTGGGAAGTCCATGGTGATAAGCAGGGGTGAAAACGGAACAAAAACACTGAAAACGAAAACGGGGAAAACAAAGGAAAATGTACAAACGCGTTCTTAGTTTGGTCCGGTATTCTGTCACGATGCTGCGTGAGGCAAGTTCAAAAGAGTTCACGAAGGCAAGCAAATCCAAATAATAGCAGTTTATTCCAGAAGAAGACGGGAACACGCACACATACGAGTGATACAAACAATACCGGACAACAGACAGAGCACAAGCAGGAACTAAATACACAGAGATAATTAACAAATGACTAACAGCTGTGATGAAGGTGATTGGTGTCCATGGTAACTGATCAGTGGCGGGAAACACAGACAGGGAAACACATGTGAGGAGTGAAACTGTGACAACACGCAGGAGATCGCAGGAATAGTAGTAATATAAAACCACCCCATAAAACATAGACGATAACCAAAAAACTCAAAGTGCAAACTTAAGGCCGTAAAAGCGAAAGATTATTTTTTACTTTGAAAGGTATACAAGATTATGTTCAAAAATAGTTTTTGCTGTGGTATCAAGTGGTATCAAAGCTAAATTTCACTGTATTGATATCTAATATGCTGTTATCTTGTCAACCATGCACAAAACTGCATTGAACTTGGTTGCAACATCATACGTCGAATGACGTGAGGGATAAGGCACAAAGAGCCTTGTTTGCCAACAAAAGGAATATCAAATCTGACATCCCAATCAGAATCAGACTAAATTAATTGAATCTGTAATAGAGCATATTGCTCTCTCTTGATGTGGGGTCTACACACAAAAAAGAACTTACTAAATGAGACAAAAAATGCAGGCAGGAAAATGTGAGCATTTAGAAAAAGTGAACAAGTGATGGCTTTAATATTACTGGTTAAAGTTATTTCCCCTGCCTGTTCTGCCTTGGTTACATCAGCAAAAAACAAAAGCTTTTTAAGAGGCAGAGAAAATGATTAGATTTTGATGAATGGCTATAAAAACAAACATGCACTGATGAATTGCGCATAATAAAAATTAGTAGAGTAATTAGAGTCTTTTATTTACCGTATGTTTTCTTTTGTACTTTAGGCAAAAATTGTAATAGGTATTCTGACTACAGTTCATGGTGTATTCTGACTACCGAGACCAACCCTGAACTTAAACTCCTGAATGTTTACAGACACAAAAGAAGCCAGACACAGACAGGCCTCACTGCAGGAGGACACACTGTGCTCCTACTGCACACAAAATGAGATGGAAACACAATTGCACTTTTGAACCTCATGCGCTTCACATAAATCAGGGACATATTCGATCCTCCCTATGCAAACCTCTACAAAGAGCATCTATTGTGCGTGTGTGTGTAATGTTTACAAATGCTGTGTCAATGTAAACCTGTTTATCATGTCAGTAAAGGGCATTTGAATCTTGAATTTTAAGGAAAGAATGCTAATGGCAGTGTTAAATATGTCAATGAAGTTACTGGGGAAAATTGGGTTACTCTTTATTTCGATAGTCCATTTTAAACATGTAGTTGTAAAGTTACTTATAGTTAGTAGAATGTCAACTAATGCTCATTAGATTGTTAGTGCAATAGACTTAGGTTAGTGTTAGTGTTAGGAGAATAAGTTGACATGTACTTGAAAAGTTATTTATAGTCAGTAGAATGTCTGTCGGAGACCATCAAAAATCAAATGTTAGCAGATATTAAGCTGACAGTCTACTAATATTCTAATGACTGGTAGTTGACATGCAGTTACAAAGTTATATATAATTATATACTTCTGAATCGTTTGCAATTTTGTGTGCCATATGCATCAGACATTCAGCCGACATCTGAGACTATTTATAGTTACCGAAGTTTTTAATTCCAAAAAGATTTATACTGTAGATTTTGTCAGCAATAATCAATATGAGACTAACATGCATGCATACTTATAATTAACCGATTCTAATAAAGATTAGAATCTTTGACGACATTTTGCACATTGTAGTCAACTGAAATGTTTTTGTTGGCTAAAATAAATTTCAACATAATTGTCGAAATAAAGTTAAAAAAACTTGTGTATAAAAATGTTGTTTCCTACAGGCTGATCTACAGAAGATGAAGCAACAGGCTCAAGAGACGGAACAGTTCATTGAGAAACTGGAGGCAGAGAAACTCGAGCTGCTGAAGATCATAGCAAAGGCTGACGTTGAGAGGATCCGGCAGACAAAGGAGCTCGATCAGGTACAGACAGGTGGAAGGTTTTTCCTTGTGAGTCCTTGTGTCTGCGTGTCCTTGTGTTCCTCCTTCAATAGAAAGTTTAAGCTAAGGATGAAAGAGACAGTAATCTAGGTTCACTCAAAAGTCATTAGATCTGGAGTCTCACTTCTGAGAAAGTCCAGTGGGGCCACGGCCAACCTCTCTTTAAAAAACCGAGAGGAAATTGACTCACTGGATGTCTAAATTGGTCTTGGCATTCTGAAACATTTAGAGCTTCTGATCTCAGTAAGTCCGCAGTCGAACCTGCTTAACCAGCTGACCAGACAAATAATTCAAATAGTAAGCACTGATGTGATGAACTTTTTTTTTTTGTTCATACAGATAGCCACTTAAAATATGCATCTTATGATGAACATATTTTCATTGTTTTAAATTGTATTTTTGTATTCTTTAGAGGCTTAACATTTAAAATCTCTAAGTGGTGTCTCATCAAAAAGCTGAAATTCTTTTAAAAATACAAAAAAAGTATTTTCGCACAATCTTTAATTATTATTATTATTATTATTATTATTTTAAAAAAGCAGTGAAGCAGAATGATGTTTTAAAATATTGATAATATTTTTGAAAAACTTTGACCTTATGTTTGCTGTTTTAAAGTCAGTAGATTTTTTTTTTAAATTTGCTTTTCATGACAAGATTAGTTTAGGCTTTCAGATAAATGCGACATACCCCATGCAAACTTAATGTTATTTAGGATTTAACTAATTTAATATTTGTACTAAATATTGTTTACTGTGAAAATGTGTTTATTTATTTACGTATACATTTGTTTATTTATATAATTATTTATTTTTAAATAATGATTAATATGTATATGCGCTCATATATACTCAATGTGTAAGTAAATAGTAAATATGTAAATATGCTATTACTTTTAGTAGCCGTGTTTCCATTTCCCTTCAAATTGCGCAAATTGAAATTGTGAATTGAAAATACGGCCAATGAAAACATGTCAATTTCGCAAAAACTCCCATATATAGCAAAAAGGATTTGAAAAAGGAATATTTTGCAAAACTTTTTCGCATTTACAGGTCACATGGCGTATGTAACAGTCGATCATTCTTTAAAAAACGTGTGGTATGTTTGGACAGAACGAGACAGAGTTCTTTATTAAAAGTAAAAGACAAAGGCATTACAGGAATACTGGATTCTAAACAACAATGAAATGCCACACATTATCAAGACCTTGAAGCAGATATGAAGGAGAAACACCCAGAAACACCTCATACGTGGCCATATCATTTAGATTATTTTTTTAAATCAACATTTAGAAAATACCGCAATTTTTTTTGCCCAAATCTGTTGTGGAAACGCTGCTAGTGTCTTTTTTGGTGAGTCAGTGGGGTCACTAGAAAGATCATAAAGTGAATGTAATGTTAACATCTGCTGCTGTACATTGCTGACATAGGTTTCTTTGGTAAAGGTTAGCCAATTCAAAGGGCATTCTGTCCAAATTGCCTCTGCTGACACCAGCTTCCACATTCCTCTCGCTATCCACGCTCATATTCATAAATCTTTATCGTCTGTACATCCCTGATCTCTCTAAACAAAATTGAATACTGTATGTCATCCAACATATTCCATACAATACACATATAGCTTTTCGGCATTTGGCATTTAGAAATGTATCCATACAGTGAAAGTTCAGAAAGAAATTAAATATGCCATTTTAATAATATCCTTTCAGTATATATGGTGTGTACAGTAACGCAAAAATTATTTAGGTGAGGGAATGTTACATTTATTTATTGCACATGGCCTTCCATAATTGTTATAATCTACAAGCAAACAACCCTAAAACTAAGACATTTTCCCAAACCTTCACCACATTTGTAATGTTGCATGAAGTTTTTGGCTATGATCCTGAAAAGACTAACACTGCTGAGTCATCAAATCTTTGCAGAAAACACAAACACAGGCCTGCCTTTTATTTCTATAATATATCATTCTCAACTTACCTCAGTCAGAGGTGAAAGTACTTCTGATGGTTTTCTCACAGAATCTTGTACACTCTTAAAAATGAAGGTTCTTTATTGCCATCCAAAATTCTACGAAGAACCTTGAACCACACAAAGATGCCTCATTAGCGGCTGTTTTTATGGGCCGCGGTACGTAAGCCATCTGGTCAAAGTTGGTCTGTGAACACTGGAGAGGAAATTCACTGTGCGTCTGCAAACATAGTTAGATGCATGTATGATTTATGTATATCTGCAATAGACTTCAGCAGATGATTTTGCTATACTAACACAATACAACAAGACGAAGGCATTAGCTAAGTCAACATTAAAAGGTTATTGGTGACACTTTACAATAAGCTTCATTAGTTAACATTAGTTAACTACCTTAGTTAACATGAACTAAGAATGAACAGTACTTCTACAGCAGGGCCTGAATTTCGTTTTGGAAAATGGGGGGGGGGGGGGGGGGGGGGGGGGGGGGGGGGAATCCCCCCTCAGATGATTCTCATGGGGGGGATTTTTTGTTGTTTGAGGGGGAGAAGGGTGGGGGGCATTTTTTCCAAACAAAATTATTACATTTATCTTGCCTAAATGTTTGCGCTCATTGCATTTTTACAATGGGGTAATATTGTTGTTAAGAATTTACATATCACAAGGAAGCTTGATTTAAATAGTTTGATTACATTGAAAAAAGTAGCACAAATAAATACAATAGAATAAAGATACAAATAAAGACAATTAAAGAGAAAAGTTTTTCAATGGGTCTAACACTAGTATTCATATACAGAAACTGAATAAAGTAATTAAATGGAAAATAACACTGGGTAGTATTTAACTTAAAGCTATCTTTTGTTGTTTTGACAACAAAATTAATTACAGACACATATACATAGTTCCCACAGGCCAATTAATGTCACGTGACCTCCCCGGAGACGCCATCTTTGAGGGCATAAGCTGCTCTGTTTACAAAGTTTTACAAGCATATTTTGAATATTTCTTTCGGTTTATAATGTTACGAAAATCATGAAGAGACAAAGTGGCAGAGATTATAAAGAGACTCTATTAAAACAAGACAGAGAGAGGTACAATGCAAAAATTTCAGTCATAAAGGGTGTGGAGAAAGCACCGAGCACTGATTAACGTTATGCAGCTTTGCCTCATACAGTATTATCATGTGTAACGTTACCATTATCTGGTATTTTATACACGTGAGCAATTCCGAGCCTGGAAATCACTGAAGGCGTACAATCAGTTTGTCGAGGGTTGGTGACGTTTGCTCAAGTGCAATCAATGGAAAAGTAGTCATCATAGTGAATGTATGTAGCGTGATGCTAGACTATCTGTCTATTAAAAACCCATAGCCTTCATAACAGCCCTTGTAACAGTCATCGGTGCTTTCTGTAATATGCATGTACTTATTTGTACAGTGTAGAATAGGGTTGGAACGGTACATGTATTCGTATTGAACCGAAACTGTACGGGCGTCACGGTTCAGTGCATGAATATACACGGTATAAAAATAAATAAAACTCGCGTGCAAATTAATTAATGTAATGCGGAACTACCGTTAGATACGCGGGTTCTTTAGGGACATAATCTGAGATTGCAATACTGGAGTGTGTGTGTGTGTGTGTGTGTGTGTGTGTGTGTGTGTCGCACGCGCGATCGAACAGTGGAAACTGTTGTTTTTAATACCTCGTCATTATGTTAATACAGGGCATCATTCAAACTGCAAAGTTTTAACTTGTTAATTATCCTCGCAGCCATAACCTCCGTCGTTGTTCTGACAAAAGCTTAGTCTTCTCACATTCATGAAGTCTAAAGACGGGTATACTGTAAAATCCAAATTTAACTGAACGACACGATTTAACTTAACGGCACGATTTGAACATCCATTGACCCAGCAGGAGATGACCATTTTCACTTTTTATCACGAAATTAACTCGTTTCAGCTTCTTCTTCTAATATTCTGCCCGAAACATGCCCACAGAAATGGCGCCGGGTCGGCAAATGCCCGTATGTTGTGACGTCATGTGGGAACTATGTATGGCTGCCGTCACTTTAAGAGCTAGTGCACGGATCCAGTGTTCATTATACTGGCATGCGTTTTATGCTTAGGCCTATTAAAGACAAAACCGACAATGTTAAGAGTATAGCCTACTCACAAAGACCGAAATTGACAATTTTGCGTGTTAAAGCTTTTCCCCTTAGTTGGACAGAACAAAAATGGATGTTTCTTACTTGTTCAGATGACATTTTCCGGTGAAAATTCTTATGTTGGTCATACTTCCAAAAAGTAGAATCTATGATTCTGAATGACAGTATTCACACCGGCGCGGCGACTGACAGCCGCACACTCGCCTCAAAACATTCACAACCCACGTAAAGTTGATAATTCCGCGAATAACTGCAATTGCAGATTTCAAACAGAGATGGCGATAAAGAGGAAAAAATATGGACTGCAGCTTTAAGTTAATAAATACAAAAACCCAAACTACCACATTCTCACCTGTAAAAGGTTATCCCATTTCTTCGGGAATATAAATAACTAGGGATGCACGATATAGGATTTTGGCCGATATTCGATATGCCGATATTTTCAAACTCATTTTGCCCGATGCCGATACCGATATATTTGTTTTTTTTTAAGTGCAAAAAAAGCTTATTAAAGCTTCTATTAATGTTCTCAGTCAAGAGCAGTGAGTGATTTCCTCTGTGTTTTGTTGTTTTATTAACATTAACGGGATAGTTCTCACAAAAATTTAAATTGTCATCATTTACTCTCTCAAGTTTCTTTCTTCTGTTGAAATTATAAAAGTTATTTGGAAGAATGTGGCTAACCAAACAGTTGCTGTACTTCAGTGACTTCCATAGTATATTTAAGCACAAGAAAGAAATGAATCCAGGTTTGAAACAACATTAGATAGACAGAATTTTTATTTCTGGGTGCAGTATCTCTTTAAAGACAAGCGGCAGAATATTATTACTGTCTCTTTAAGAACTGCACGCGAGTAACGCGACGCGTCTAATATACACGCATTTGACAAGCAGATTTTCTCTGTTTGCTTTCACTTTAGACATAACCAACTTTGTTTATGTAAACCTTGTGTGTATTTGACAGTATCAGCGCAATAAGACTGGAAAGATTAGTCCAGTATGCAGGCGCTGTGACAGGCTTTAGTTCCTGTGAGCGTCGCATGTACGCGCTCAGAAAAGCGGATGTTAGAACAGCGCATCAGCACGTGAATGATATGTTTACCTAGCAAGACTTTGACGCACATGCAAACAATGAACTTTTGTGAATTGCAGTGTCCCGTGAGTGTAACTCTACCTCTGCGTTTACATGTGATGTGATGTGATGTGAATGTACGTCGCGTTGTACAGTATGTTGAGATGAAGGCGCCAGAATTGAACTGATAGAATGCACGATACTATGATTTTTCTTCAAAAGCAGATAGTGGAGACATTTTAATCGTCCACGATCAAAAACCGTGAGACGCACGGCACACCACTAGTTGGAAGTTTAAGTTGCTGGCGCTCATGCTTGATGCTTCGTTCACGGTCGTCACGTGCGCATAGGAAACACGCCACCCTATCAGCAAGACTCATTGGCAGAAATATTCATATCGGCCGATGCCGATGATGGTCATTTTAAGCTTTTATCGGCCGATACCGATGTTGTCCCGATATCATCGTGCATCCCTACAAATAACGGAGGTTTCACAACCAGAAGCTATGCAATGTTATGTCATCATTGATTCTTACTTAAGTGAGGACAAGTTAACCCTTCCAAGATGGCGGGTGCCAACGTGTCGACTAGTGGACTTTACAGTGAACAAATGTTATTAAAATGTTCTTTACACTAAGAAAAAAGTGGTTGTTTTGGTTCTTCTATGGCATCACTGTAAAAAAAAACCTTTGGAACCTTTATTTTTAAGAGTGTATAGGTGTAAAAAAGTACCAGACCTTTGGTACCAAGTTGATACTAAAATAAAAGGAATGTAACAATACCGTTTTTTTATGTTTAATCAATGTTTATTTACTGACCAGATTAACAAGGTTTTGGTATTGATTACATGACTAATACTACTTTTTTAGTATGCTGACTTTTATCATCATTCGTGTTTTCATTGTACATGTGTTTATGTGTTCATTATCAAGGTGACAAGTGAGTGTAACCTCCTGGGGACACAGTTGGTGAAGAGAAACGATGTGGTGAAACTACTGAACGAAAAGATCAAAATTCAACAGTCCATCGTGAACAAGGGCGATCTTCATTACAACGAAAAAGTGGAGGATATCAGACTCCTGAAGCTAGAGATCAAGAAGCAAAGACGAGAAAAGAACATCCTCAACAAGACCGCCTCAAATGTGGAGGACCTCAGGTAACACAGGGGGGTGTAGTTTCTGTTCATATATGGAAGGGTTTTTATATATGGAAGAATGGGCTTAGGGCGATTTCACACTAAAGCGTGTTTGATGTCAGAGATAGATCGATTCCCTTAGTTTGTGTGAAAGCTGTTTACGGTTCATGTAGACTGCAGTATGGCAGTGGTATGAAAGTAATCTGGCATAATATTGTGAAAAGGAAACACTTGACGCACTTTTGATTCACGATCATACATTGATGGCACAAATGTAATCTTTTTTTATGTCTAACACTCTAAAACATCATAGAGGCAGGTGTTTGATTGCTTTTCTGCAACACTCATGTACTCTTTAGAGGTATAATGACATAATGATTATGCGGCACATACGGCACAGAGAGACAAAGCTAATTGGGTGCTTGTCATTTAATTCTCCTGTCAGTATTGACCCTGCGAGAAGTTTATTGATATTTTCAAAAGCCGCAATTCACCACTCTCAATAGCAGTCACTTTTTTTTGTCACAAAAGACATGCGATAAAAGTCACTTTTAATGGAGTTCTTGCCTGGGTAAAAAGGAGGCATCAACTGCTCACTGTGGAAAATGAGGGAACGTTTGAAAGCACCGGCAAGTCTCGCATCTAAAGCCAGATCTATAATAGATGGGTTTTACTAACCCTTTACCGGTTATTTTAGTAATGTGAGGGGTGGGGATGAGTTCACATACAGTTTCTCTGCTATCTCTCAGGCCACTGCAAAGTCGCTAAATATTCAGTGAGTCTAAATTATGTACAGAAATGTCCATTGTTCCAAAATGACTGAATTCATTTTACATTTCAGAGACCTTTATTTAATGCTTAAATAGCAAAAATATCTATATTCATTAAAAAGTTAAAAAAGAAGTGACAAGCGACAGGCATTTGAAAATGAATAATATGAATAGTACACTAGTGCTCTTTTTCTGACTTTTAGATTTGTTCAGGCCTAATAAGATTCACTTTTTATAATAATGTGGTGGTTCATGTGGGTTGTCTACAAACCAGAAGGTTGGTGGTTCAATCCTCGGTTCCACCTGACGAGTGTTGAGGTGTCCATGAGCAAGACACCTAACCCCAGCTGCTCCCGACGAGCTGGATGGCGCCTTGCATGGCTGCCGTCGCCTGTCGGTGAATGAATGAGTAAGTGAATGGGTGAATGTGAGGCAAATTGTAAAGCGCTTTGGTGGCCATTGGGTCTGTGAAAGCGCTATATAAATGCAGTCCATTTACCATTTACCATTAAAGAGCAAGTTTAAATCATTCACTCAAATTATTTATTCAAATGATTAGTTCAAAGTGGTGATTCATTCAAGAATGAAACAACTGTATGTTTCTCTGAGATAACAGAAGGGCTAAAAACTTAGACTTCATAGACTTCACATCCATGAAACATGATTTTCTTGCTAGTCAGCTGCAGTTGGATTGACATTCTCATTTCAGAGAGCTTTTTTTTTTTTGCTTCAAAAAGTCTGTACATTTTAAATGCATTTATCTGCTAAAAAATGAGTAGTCACATCTCTCTCCAAACCAGCCATGCCCCGTAGCACCTTTAACTCTCAACAGAAAACATAGACGCATCATAATCCTTCCTATATTCTGAAACATATGTGAGAATCAAAAAGCTAGTGGTAAGATTTCAGAGAGACTAGTCCGCAGCCTCTGTGCCAGATGGGTTGACTTGATGCCGAGCTTGGATGCCAAGAACTCTGCAGATATACAAGCCTCCCTGGTAAACAGGTGGCAAATTTTAGTCATTATTGCTGTCATCAGTGCAATGTAGTTCCCTCAAAGACGCTGACTGAAGCATATCGGTGCCCGGGTGTGAAGAAATATTTCCTTTAGGCATTAGGGTTTCTGGGACAAGTCTATGAAAGGAAAGTCTCATGAGAAACTGACATCCTTCTATGTTTACATTTATACATTTACCAGACGCTTTCATCCAAAGCGACTTACAAATGAAGAATGCGACAACATCCGAGTTTCTTCCAGTAATAAGTAACAAGTGCTACAATACAAAGTTCCAAAAATTGCTTAAGATTTTTTTTAAACAATTTTTGAAAGAAGTTGGCTATGCTCTCCAAGGCTGCATTTATTTGATCATTTTAGTAATTGTCAGCATGCAGTTGCAAAAATGCATAAATAAAAGTGCTCTATTTGCAAGCAGTTTTAATAAAAACAAATCTCAAAATATATGCTATATATATATGACAGGGAACAAAAACATGGTGAACACTTATTAATGATGACTGAACCAAACACAGGGCTATAAATACACAGATACCCCTTTTCCACCAGAATGGTACACGTTCTGGAGCCAGAGCCTGTTCTCTGCCAGGCGAACTGGAGCCTGTCGCGAATCTGCCACATGTTTCTACAGAATTGATGAACAAACTTTGATGTAACACTGTGCTATGTATTGTTTACCTGACTATAACAGTAAAAAAAAAAAAACATTGCACGTACCGGTGTGTTTGCAGGCAGTACGACACTTCTGTTTTGCTGTTTACAGTAGGCCTACCAGGAGTGAGTCTAGCAACCTGGGGTCTTGAGGAATAATGCTACCTATTGGATTGTGCCAGTGATGGAGTACTCGAGTCCTGGACTCGGACTCGAGTCCGACTCGAGTCCTTATTCTCTGGACTCGAGTCCGACTCGAGACTCCATTCTCTGGACTCGTGACTCGACTTGGACTCGCCGACTGATGACTATACTTGGACTCGGACTCGAGAATATATAAAATCGGACTTGAGAATTCATCAAATGAATGACGTTGTTTCTGACTAAATAGGTTATAAAAATTTTATATACAATGTTACACTTTTCCTGTTTCGGGGTCCAAGACCGGCTGTGATCTATTTTTTTTCTCACAGACACTGCTACCGCTCGGCGCTCGCTCTCCTTGCTTGACAACACACTCACTGACGTCACTCACTTTACGCTGCATTCTCGTGAGAGAGATAACGTAACACTCATTTAACACTAGATAAGTTCCTCTACATCTAATCAGCGATTTCGATTTTGACACGCTTTGCAGCAGCTGAGCTGAACACTAAGGAGCGAACGTACAGTGACGTGACTTAACTGATTTTTAACTGTGCTTTCGTGCTATGGCTGGCGCTGAGCCAAAGTCGGACGCGCTCATCCCGCTTATCATACAATAACACAATTATGTTTATTTTACCTAAGAAACTAGACAGCGACCTTGACTATGTCACACATCGCAACCGCACTCTTTTCCTGCGGAGTTACAACTGCTTATAGCACTGCATTTTCTGGGTTTTTTTTTTTGCCGCAGTTACTTACATTGGGATATAGGCTAGTTTGCTTTTCAAAATTTCAAAATTGTTTTTCTTTTACCATATTTGTCAAGAAGAATGCATTTCTCATCCTCTGTCCAGTTAGGCTTTCTTTTTTGTTTTCTTTATCCATTCCAGTTGACTGTAAGTAAGTAAGTTTATTACTTACCATTTTTGGACTGATCATCCAAAAATGTATTTAAACAATTAAATAAATATAATCGTGCCACAGCTACAATGATTTGAACTAAGGTCAAAGGCAATTCTAGTGATATATCATACACATTTCTAGCTGCAAGAAAGAGTGCCTGAAAAATGTTGCTTGATTTGGCTTAAGTGTATATAATTTCGACTCTGACACGGGACTCGAGACTCGACTCGGACTTGAACTCCGGTAATGGTGACTCGACTTGGACTCGACTCGGACTCTTCTTTGGTGACTCAGACTTGGACTCAGACTTGAACACTGGGACTCAAGACTCGACTCGGACTCGACAGTTGGTGACTCGACTACAACACTGGATTGTGCTACTAACACTAAATGTGCATTTAAGGGTAGGTTTATGGTTTGGGGGTAGGTATGGACATTAATTAAAGGATTAGTTCACTTCAGAATTAAAATTTCCTGATAATTTACTCACCCCCACGTCATCCAACATATTCATGTCTTTCTGATAATAAGATAATTTCAGTTGAAAATAAATTAAGGTTTTTGAGGAAAACATTCCAGGATTTGTCTCCATATAGTGGACTTCAACAGTTATCAACCAAAAATATCAGTTTCGATGCAGCTTCAAAGGGCTCTACACGATCCCAGCCGAGGAATAAGGGTCTTATCTAGCGAAACGATGTGTCATTTAAAAAAAACAAAAAAAACATTTATATACTTTTGAACCACGAATGCTCGTCTTGCTCTTGCTGTGATGCGCCACACATTATGTAATCACGTTGAAAGGTCACACTTGACGTAGGCGTAAGTACCGACCTAGTGTTTACAAAGCGAACGTGCAAAGTCAAACGCCCTTTACAAAAAATAAATAAAAATAAAAGGTAAAACAACGATGTCGGACGAGTTTTGAAGTTGGTTACCGCCTGACCTTGCCAACGTGATTACGTAATGCGTGAAGTCGTGTACGTGTAAGATGAGCATTCGTGGTTAAAAGTATATATATTTAATTTTTATTTAGAACTAATCCTTTAATAAAGCCTCAAACTATGTCACACCGCATGAGTGTTATGCTGTTAGCAAAACCTGATAGGTAGCATTTTTCGAATTTGTCGAATTTTTTATTGCCGGAGTTGAACCGATCTTTAAGGTACGGAACCACATTTTCTTCAATCGAAATGCGCGGAATGGTTCAAAAAGGACATAGGCCAGGAACCCTCACCGAAACCGTGTCCCTGGAAAAGGGGTACGAGAAACACTAGGGACTAAACAAGGTAATTAACAAGACACAGAAGAGATACATGAGGGTAAATCAAAAACCATGGCAACAGAAGCGCATGAAAAAAAAAAAGGAAAAACACGGGAAACTGAACTGAGACCAGTCCAAAACAAACTGAAGTAAAACAGACACCAGACATGACATTAATATTGTGAAATATTATTACAATTTAAATAACTGTTTTCTATTTTAAGATGTTTTAAAATGTAATTGATTCCTGTGACGGCAAAGTTGAATTTTCATCAGTCATTACTCCAGTCTTCAGTATCACATGATCTTTCAGAAATCATTCTAATATGCTGATTTGCTGCTCAATAAATGATTTTATTATGATTGTCAATGTTGAAAACAGTTTGTGCTTAGTCACCTTTTGTGGAAACTATTGATGGAAGGAAAGTTCATAAGAATAGGTTTTTTTTTGGTAACAATGTATAAGTTTTTACTTTCACTTTACAGTTTATCAATTTACTCACTGCATCCTAGCTGATGAAAAGCATGAATTTATTTAACCATTTTGAATTGACAAATGCGCCGGCGTGTTCACTCACATTTTTTTTTTCTGATAGCAGCGGAAATAACTTAAAATACTTGAAAATGACTTTTAAAATAATTTTTTGATACAACATTCAAAACTATAAAGTGTCTACTTTTTTCTTTAGAGATATCTTACTGACCTCAGACTTTTGAAAAGTAATTTACTTCTGAGTTTACTTTGTAGTGTCAAAGGAATCGTTCATACTTCATAAAGAGATATCCAGGAATCTCATAGTAAGAGATCTTGTAACATTTCAGAATAGTATGTATTAATGACGCACCAAAAAGATCCTAAAGAGTTCAGATAGGAGTTAATCTATTCCTGTAGAGTGACCTAAGGAGAGTTGCTGTACCGTTGTTGTCACCTACTGAAGTGGAAGGTGTAAGGGTGACGATTTTGACTTGACGCCACTGTGTTAGTCAAGTCATGGGCCCCTGAACTCTTATCAACAAGCTTGTGATTCTGTCATAAATAATTCCCTGCCTCTGTGCCACTTAGCTATTAAATTGCGCGATACACAACAACAAATGAAGCTGAATAAAAAATGGATGAAAATTCCTCCGGTTCATAAGAACTGTGCTCAAATGTTCCAAGAAAACTTGTCTCAACCTCCACTCAATAGAGGGAGAGAATGATTGGAATGTAAATGGAACTATTTTCTTAATAATGACAGTCAAATGAACTCTACGTCTCAAAAGAGATTGCAATCAAAGCTCATGTACATAATGATAATGTATGCAATTTTAAATTAAACCGAGATACATTCTCAGACATTTCACTCCACCCACCAGGTCATCATGTGTCATCAGTGCTTGAAGTGGGCTGGTACACACCAGTACTTCTATATTTTAATCTGTAGCGTACCCTCACTTTTTCTTGCATACAGACACTTCTCACATGTTGCCGGTACTCTGACCACCCAGGCCTTCTTTAAATAGCTTCAATGTAGTTCACTACTTTGTATTAGTAGTTTGTGGTGTAACTATCACATTTTTTTTATGGACAGATTGACTGTAGTAGACCTACTTTATGAGTAAATTGCAGCTTGGGGAGCAACAATTTCAAAGTAGCTTCCCAGAGAGTTACAGTACATTAAATGTATGGAACTGATTTTTCTCATACCAATGAGACCATGATAATTCATTCCATAATGAACTAAATTCTGTTGCACTTTGCCTAGAATATTCATTAGAATAATAAAATCACTGAGTGGAATGAACAATACAGAGTACGGACCAATGATGTGAAAGTGTGTGTTTATGTGTGTGTGTGAGTTTTTTCTTTGATCCAGCTTTGAAGCAAATTATTACGTTGGGTGTTTGTCTACTGTAATGAGGAGGTCTTTCCATTCCAAATGATTTCAAAGAGCCCGTACTCCAAAATAAATTATGTTTGGCTAACTCTGCCTGAATCACATGGTTACCCTTACGTGCACTTCACGTCAATTAAAACTGCTCTTACACGAGCATTAGTATATGTTCTACTGCTCTCGAACCCCCAACCCCCCCCCCCCCCCCCCTCCCCCCTCCCCCCCTCCATTCCCCCTGTTTTTATTGCATTAGAGGAACATTATATAATTGCTTTTTTGAAATGTGGAAAGGAATAGAAAGAAAAACAGAATGAGAGAGCGAGAGAGGGTGGAGAGGGTTTTGGAGATCTTACCTTTGACATTTTATCTCACTGGCACAATTTCTGGACAGAGTCCTTGGACTCTATCACAGCTCATTGTTTTATATGTGTACTGCTGTAGGCACATTTCTGTGACTGCTCTCTTTCTTTCTCTCTTCCTCCATATCTGCCTCACACCAGTGCCCACTAGCACTTATCCTCCATCCTTTCTTTCTTTATTACTCTATTTTCTCTTTTAACCGTGAACATTTCTAGTTCAGCAACCAGTATATCATTGAAATATCATTTTCAACAAATTAAAAAAGGAGAAAATTACGTGGCAACATGGCAAATGTGATGAAATACGGTACATCATACTCTGTCATACAACTCTAAAGTACATTTACTCTACTTTGCACACTAGGGTTGCATGGCATGGTGCTAAAAACTACCATGGTACCATAAATAATAATAATTAACAATTAATATAATATAATATCATTTCTGAAGCATTGTCTAATGTCATGGATAATGCCGTATTGAAAAATGGTACTGCCTATTGTACACTTTGTGGGCTTTTTTAACACAAAAGTGTAAAAAAAAAAAACCATGGATGTATGGTCATCCTACTCCTTTAATCCACATTTGGTTGTACTAGGTGAAGCATGTCTTCCTACCATGCATCCTCTGACTCAATAGATGGCAACTTAAAAAGCAGCTGAGTGGCATTCTAACAGACGAATTACCAGTAATCCGCTTCCATTCAGATCAGCATGAATATTTCATAAGCATTAAATAAACGTTCCTGTAGCATTGGCTAACTGCTAGCTGAGCTACCTTGAGCCTCACTTGTAACATTCCTTAATAGGCTGCTTTGCTCAATCAAACAAGCCAAAGATGCAATCCCTCAGATAATAGGGGCTTTATGCATGCAGTCTTTACACATGTTCTTGGCAGCTGGTAAAATTCTGATTTAAATGAGGGATAGAAAAATGTCAGCTTGCTTTTAGTAAAAAAAAAAAAGAAAAAAAGTCTAAGCAATGCATAAAATGCAGTCAGACAGTCATTATTGCAAAATAATCCCCGAAGCAGAGGGGTCTTGCATCATCCTGAAGTTTTCTTTTTTCAATAATGGCCAATTGACTGCAGATTATCCAACTTGTTGCGAAATACTTTCCAAAAAAGTTGGCATTTGCCCTATCAAAGTCAAGTATTCCAGAAAAACTTGAATTCTAGACTATTGGTCTGGACCAAAAAAGAAAATGATTTTAGTCCTGGTTTACTTAGCGTTTACACTGTAATTTTTAACACAGAACTTAAATATACAAAACGGAAAAAAACGGCTTTATAGATGTATATTTTGCAACTGAACTTACCGAACATCCAAAACAATGCGAACCGCACCAGTGTTGGTCTGGAAGCTGAAGATCTGGGTCTCGGTCCACATGTTTGGTGCGCACCAGGGTTCGGATGGCAGCTGCCACACTTATTCAAATTAACCGCTCTAACAGAGCAATCGCAACAGAGTTTGTTTTAATCCAACCAAACCTGCCAAGTGTGAACACACACTAAACCAGCTCTTTCCAATTGTTTCCAAACAGGTTTCCCAAACACTCCCACCATCCTCCATTGTTTAAACGGGTAGTACCAGCCCATCACTCTATTGGTTGAAGTTGGCAGAGAGACACCTCCACATTTTCTTATTTTTACACATGCAAGCTGCGTTCACATTCTTTTTTTGGCTGCTTATAGAGCCCAGGGCTGTCACAGAGACAGGTGGGATATCTCAAGACACCCATTTCAGTGATATCTGTCAGGTGATAGAGACATTTTATGTGTGTTGTTCAAAAGAATCACTTGCGGTAGCTTTAGAATGGTATGCTGCTTGTGGAAGTGTTCACATCGGCCCTATTTTGACATCGGAACGATACCGATGTGTAAAAAATTGACCATATCGGCCGATATTATATCGGCGGCTGATATATCGTGCACCACTAGTGCTGATGATAGTTGGTCCTGTACACAGTAACAAGTCCAGTTCTTGATATCATTGCCTTTTGTTTTATGCCTCTTTTTCTCAAATGCATGTAAAAATGTGTGTGGTGCAACTGGAAATAACTCGTTCTGCAACACAGGGAAATGTGTGTGTGTTTGTGTGGGTGAGAGTCCTGAACTCTATAAGCGTGTTGATTAAAGTTTAAGTCCCTGATATCAACCCTGTCTTCCTGAATAAATCAATCTATATACCCCAACCCACTCTTTTTCCCTGCCTTCCGTAACTTCATGCAGATCTCAGTCGAAACAACAGCAAATATCCCTAGAAAGAGGAATACACTTAGAGAACACTAAGAGAACCATATTGAAATAAAGCACGTTTTTTTCCCCATTCTAAATCAGTTATTTATTTGCCACAGTAGAATTAATTTGTTGACGTCGAAAGATGGATGGCTTGCTTTCTTTTAGTGGACAGTGATGCATTTATGCAAAATACAATTGAGAAGAGAGAATGGTGAGAGCAGAAAAACAAAAGCTTTGCCAAAAACACAATTAAAATGCATAAATTAAGGCCAAAGCCAGCAAAAGGCTGCTTTTATTTCCCCCAATCTGGACAGGAAATTCTTTCAAGGCTCTATTGTTCTTAGTAAGGTGCAGTAAAATGACCATTGACTAAGATTAATATGAGCACTGATGTCAGTAATTACTGTCTGCTCTTGTGTTACATTTTATGTTACAGTATTCTCTGTCGTATATGTAGTATATCCTTTGAGTAGAGAAAAACAGCCATGTATTATGCACACAAAGCTAAGACGCTTTTATTTGGAACAGATCAGACTGAGTGCAACTAAAAGTATTTTATTAAAGCTCCAGGAAAAGATGCTGGCTTCCAGAAGTGCTGGATTTCCCAGATATAAACTTATATCAAGCACTAGAGTAATCGAAGTGCAACATGAAGAAAGTCTCCGTGTTTCAGGGTCGGATTAGACCTGTCTTGAGCAGAGTGATCAGTTATCCCTGAAAGAATTCTTCTGCTCACCTGATAAATGTTTGGAAGTAGTGCTGGCAATCTTGGCTTACCATTTGCATTCCAATAAAAGATTTCTGTTTTGAAGGACATACAGAATAGGCCTCATTAAAAGCTGTTTTCTTGATTAAGTTGGTCTTAATAACGCAGGAATGTTAGAATTGAATTTATGAACATTCAAATACAGTATGTATACATTTTGTTTGCGCATTCTAGACATGGTCCATCTGTGCATTAATGGGAATTTCCAGTAACTCTTTCTGAACAATACATCAGTACACCGACATGACTTTCTTTATGAATTAATCACTGAATCATTTATTCAAATTATTTGTTAAAAAACGCTAATGCTGCTTCTCAAAACTTTTCATTTATTTATATATTCACACAATAGACTATGGAAATGTAACACTCATCACCCTAACCATTCATCCATTCAAATACTCTAATTTGTATAATAATAACAACAACAATATTTATGAATTCTCAAATGCCTATGTAAACTGATGTTCACTAATGTTCATTTAAAATTGAAAATCTCTTCCAATGGCTCTGCTCTGGTTAGTTCTGGTGACGCGCTGCACAATGACAGTTGGGTGATTTTCGCTCTCCACTTACCGTGAAGTGATGTATCGATGTTCCCTTATTCCCTATGCCATTTGCAGTGCCCTTCGAACTGAACATATTCGGATTGGAATCTCACTTAAGATAGCGAAATACCCTGTGAAGTCCACTTCACAGTCCACTTACGGTCGAATGGAACGAGACTCAGTTTAGGCCCTAAATATGAACACATGATATGTAATAGAGAGCTTCCACTCTACATCACGCACGACGTGGGCAAGTCGACTCGCAATTGAATTTGACATTAGGATGTTGTTAAGTATAACAAATAGCCTACAAATATTAGGTAGGCTAAAATAATTTACACTAAAGAGTTTTTAATTATAATTTACATGTTAAATGAAAAGCATTTATAATAAGCATTTCTATTAACCATTCATCATCCATCCTCTCAAACTTATATTTTCACTGAGATTGTTCATGCGCAGCTAAATGAAGTTCTTACCATCTAAAACAGGCTTTGCGTGAGGAGCACATCAGCCACCTTAACATACTGTCTCCTTAGGTAGCTCAGTAGGTTTTGCAACATAGTCAATATGATGGTTATAAAGATGACAGGCATGCAAACAGCAAATTTTTCTCCCTCAAACATTGTTAACACGAACAACATTGCTTTTGTCTGAATCATCAACGACTAAAAAGACCTTGTAGGTATTGAGAAATCAATCCATGCATTTAGAAGCAATCTTACCGTCGTCTTAGCACAACAGCGGTTTTAAAAACCTCTCCAATTTACTTGCATTGCCAGATGAAAAGACACTACACTGAAGATTTTAGTAATAGCGTATTTTTCCCCTCAAAGGAAATGACTTACTGATGCTAATCGCTAACACCATCATAAACTCAACCTGCATTGCACTCGGGTAAATGAGCTGTGCGTTATCATCATCCATCTCTCTCCGTTGCTTCAGAGAAAAAAGTTCTAGGACATACTGTTTAAACGGAGTATCGTATCATTTCGGTTTAGCGCTCGGTTGGTTACAGCTCTGTCATCTCTAGGATATAAGGGCTAAACCCCCCTTAAAGAAACGTTAAAGTTTTTTTTTTTTTTATGGTTTCAGGATATAAAAAAAAAAAAAAAAAAAAAAGAACTTTATTCTTACTGAAAGTTACTATACCATCAAAAAGATTTGGTGTTTTAACAGTGTTTGTTTCAATTTGACATGAAACGAAGGTTGCAATAGTTTTTTTTTTAGCCCCTTGTGATGGATATCTGAGTGAAACGGCTTCTCAAACAAGAAAAAATGTAGGGCGGGAATTGTTTGAACGGTTGTGGTTTGCTATTGTTGCGAACTCATGTGAGTGACAGGTTGTCCCGCCCTCAAGAGAGAGGGGAAGTTACTTTGTTTAAAGATTACAAGGGGACATTACCACACACTTGACAAAATATTAGATAAAATGACCTCACAATCTGTCATATCTTTCTTATTTTATCCCCCTTTCATCCACTTTTTTGCCTTTTTTTCTGCCAAGAAGATGGTTTGTGTGTGTGCATGTGTGCCCAGATGATTTTGTCATTTATTTATTTTCAAGGGGCTTTTCTATTGTGGCTGAAATAGTGTAATTTGCTTTTCCCAGACTCTGGCAAGCCACTAGTGCTAATAGGTTTGCTGATGGAGCTTTCAAGTTGTTTATTTGCAGAGTTGAATCACTGCAGCACCCAGTGAACATGCTGGCAGTGGCTGGACTTGCATTACAGTTTTTCTGTCGCTTTGGTACATTTCTTGAATCCTCCTTAACACTTGCAAACCAGTAAGTTCGTTTCTCGAATACATTCGTACAAAAATCACAACCTGCAAAAGCCTGTAAGTTGCTCAAAATCCTTAGTTCATCTCACAAAAGTACGTTTTTATATCAATGAACATATCAGTGTCATGAAAATGACAAGTCCTTGTGTCATTTTTCACAAACAAGAGAGTTAAAATGTTTAGCCACATTGTCAATATAACAGTGTACTCTGTCAGTGTTTTCAGATGTAAAGTATGGCTACGATTTTGATGACAATGAATGAAAATGCACAAGACTGCACTTTTTTCTGTATTTTAACAGTACAAATTGACCCATTACTGTAAATGGGATATTGATTGCAAGAGACTTGACAGGATTCACAGTTGCACTTTTACTGTTGGTCTTTCAACAAATTACAGTAAAATGTCATTGCGATACATAAAAGAAAAGGACAATATACATACACTTTATATTTGTCTATGCATGCTTGTGTGAATATGATATTGTATGTATCTGTAATAAGTGTATTTACTATATACTGTAAAATGCAAGTGTAATATGAAGCATTACAGTAAGTAAGAATACAGTATTACATACATAGCACATAGAAATACATGCCTGTTCTGTCTACAGAATGCTTAAATGATTTTGGAAACGGTTGTTTTCCAAACATTCGGTTGCACCTTTCGACCCACGTCAGCCATTGTAAGGTCATGATTGAGAACCTCTTCCTCTGTTTTGCCTCCCTTCCACTATACATTCTTACTCCTCTACTTCTTCCTGGCTGTTGACCCTGTTCATTTCCTTGTTGTTCTTTCATTATACGAAATTGTAACTCTGTGTTGTGCTCTGTCTATATAGGCTTTCCAATTGAAGATTTATGACATGCATCTCTGAGCTATTTTAGAGAACTGGTTGATCATTGGTTGGTCTAATTCATTGCATTTCCCTTCATTAGTAAAATTCCAGATTCACCTCTGAAAAATGTATAGAACATATACACTGCAGAGCCAAAAATAAGTCACTGTTTGGATTTAAATAGGCAAATGCGTAAGAGTCTATGATTGGATAATTATTGCCTTGATTATGTTTCTAGCATGATATATATTTGGCAACAGTTCTTCTAACCCTGATTGATGGAGTGTGTAGCTTTTAATTTCTTAAACAACCATGTAGGAAAACGCATCATGGCTATATTCTAGGATGACAATGTCAAGATTCATCGGGCTCATATTGTGAAAGAATTATTGGGAGGGAGCATGAAAGAATAATTTTCAATTTCATTGAAAGTCTTTGGGATGTGCTGGAGGAGACTTTACAGAGTGCTGGACTCTTGCATTGTCAATACAAGATCTTGAGCAAAAATTGACTCACCTCTTGATGGAAAGAAATGTTGAGATGTTAATTCCATCAAGAGTCGTATACATTTTTTTTTGCAAGAGTGTATTGTCCTACATGGTTGTTTAAGAAATGAAAAGCTTCTCACTCCATCAGTTAAGGCCTGTTCACACCGGGACGAATTTCGCGCGCGATATTCGCCGACGTTTAACGCCTCGTGACTAAACAAACGTCGCCAATGTGAGTGTGCACACTGGCGCGAAAAACGCCACGCGTAAAAGCGTAATTTTTTTAAAAACGCCTCGGGTTCGTTTTTTTAGTTTGACGCGCCGTGTCAAAAACTATCCGACCAATTAGATTGACGCTTTTGCTCACGTGTCTGGAGCTTCTGAAGTTACAGTAAAACACAACTTGGGGGCGCTCAAACACAAAACGGTCTTGCCGAGGACACATACGTAACGGCGAAGAAGATATACGCCAAGTAGCGTCTACACTGCCGGGAAAAAATAAGACGACGAAGATGCAAGGCAAGATGAATGTAGAGCTGCTGGTCTCGTTGGTGTCGGAACATAAAGAACTATATGACAAACGCGACAGCGACTACAAAATAGGACTATTCCTGTTTTACATTAAGCGCCATCTAATGTCAGGGAATGAATTTGCGTGTTCACTCGGCTCATCGTCAGCGAAAATCGCTTGGGTGTGAACACAAAAAACGCGTTGAAAAACGCTGACGAATAACGCGCGCCGATATTCGTCCCGGTGTGTACGGGGCTTTAGGGTAAAGAACTGCTGCCAAACATATAACATACTAGAAACATAATAATCATTGCAATAATGAGCCAATCATATACCCATATATACCCTGGCAGTGTACTTGACACATTATGACAACTAGTTCAACCATTTAGCATTTAATGACTTGTGGAATGAACTAATGCCTAGATGTTTTGGGGGGTAAGACTTTAACAGAGAACCAGTATAATACATTTTAAGAAACATGACATTAGCAATTCATAATGTAGGAAACAGCAGACAACTATACAAAATAAATTGCATGAATATATCAAAGCATTTACAATTTGTTCAAACGAATGAGAAATTGCTTTTATGATGTGAACATTCTGCACAAGTTACTACTGTAAATGATGTGGAGATTGAACTGTAGGGTGGTGTACATACGTGGTACAATGTTGTGAGAAATAACAGGTGGGTGAAATGCAACAAAAGTTGCCAGTTGTCCATGATTACTTCAGCATCAGACACTGTAACAGACAAAAATCACAGTAAACACTCAGGATACTTGAACCGCTAGTCCCAACCCCAAGTTTTTTTTGATTGGTCCATTTATAGTAGCACTAGCTAAGGTGAGGTTCATTATTTCTTTTCTTCATGATCAGACTTAGTTTACTGGCGGACAATAAAAAAAGATGAAAGAGGGAACTTTTATTGAGGGAGGGACCCAAGCCATCTCTCAAAAGCAACCTCTCAAAACATCAGCAACTGTGTAGCAAAGCACTGGCAACCATCCACAACATGTCATTGTGGTGGTGAACACTGCTCAAATGTTCTTTGAAACACTAGCTTTGAAACCAGAATTAAAGTCCCCTCAAAATCAAAAGTGATAATTCTTATGTTTTTTACCTGTCACTCACATGAGATCACAGTAATAGGAAACAACAACAATTCAATCAATTCCAGATGGACACCCTACATTTTTGCTTGTTCAAGAAGCCATTTCACTCAGATTTTTCACAATAGGGAAAAAAGACAATCACAACTTCCATTTCATGCCGGCTTTAACCGTATAAACAGCGAGACTACGCAGCAAATGTGTACATAGACCAACCATAAAGCAGCTCAGAATGATAGAATGCATCCTGCATGTACATCTAGAGAAAAAGCATACATTTTCAAACAAGCTTGGCGCAGAGATGAAAAGGTCAGCTAGGATTATGTTGTGAGCCATAACCTGTCGATATGATATCCAAGAGATTTGTTTCTCCCACTCACTCCCATTCACCCTCTTGTTTGCATTTCCCTGTTTGTGCCTGTTGTGATGCATAAGTAAATAAGTGAATTGCAGCCCTTTATATCCTCTCGTTCAAATTCATTTTTCAAAGTGCTGTTACGTCCTGCCAGAATGCAGGGGACTTTAAATGACTGCCTATAAATTAGTAGGTTATTGTTGCTTTTATTACGGCCTGAAAACCAGAGCCAGAGTTACTTTACCGGTGTGCTTTTTGTTCTGATGGCAGACAGGAAGTGTTTCATATGCAGAGGGAGTTGCAGAAAGAGAGGACAAGATGTCGTGCTCTGGAAGATGAGCTCAACAATCCAATGAATGTACACCACTGGAGAAAGATATCGGTATGAGCTTACACTGGCTTGTTGCCGAAACAGTCGTATTATCAATGAGGTCTTCCATAACAGTTAGATTTTGCTTCTAAAATCTCTCTTTCTGTTTAGGAAACTGATCCAAGCACCTTCGAATTGATTCAGAAGATTCATTGTCTGCAGCGGAGGCTGATAGCTAAGACTCAGGAGGTTGTGGAGAAAGCGCTTCTGCTACAGGTAAAAAGATTCTCTCATTGGTACTAGTCATAGAACAATCCTAGTGCTTATATCCTAGTGTCATTGGTCAGACAAACAGATTGTCCAATCCCAGAATCACACCATTAGTTGAAATGTTATATTAATTCCTTTCTTTAAAAATGATTACTTTCCTTCATCAAAAATACATTAGATGAATCATTAGTGACAATAAAGACTTTTACATTGTTACAATATTTTAAATGAACACTGTGCACCAAAGAATTTTTCTTGAGCATCAAGTCAGCATTTTCTTCAACTATATATATATATATATGAGTGTGTGTGTATACATATACTGTATATACACACACACATATTTCTATGTATTATTTATATATACACAGACACACACACACGCGCACACACAAACATATATTTCGCAAGTTCACACGTACATGAAATCAGATGTAGTAATTTATGCGTATTTGGCGTGCTGTCCGGGAGAGGGCTCCGAGCTCGAAATTTGGCCCGAACCCAGAGTACTCCCCCCTTTACTGGGATAGAAACCAGCCGAGAGTGAGGTGATGGGCTGGTGGAGGGATGCTGTGAGACTGTCATGGGACAGAGGTGAGGGAAGGCTATATTTATACCGGCTTCCTCTTGTGCTGATTGGCTGATTACCTGAACGTGCTCATCCCGAACTTTGTTTCATAAAACTTCATATAAATATAAAAATATACAGGTGAAACTCGAAAAATTTGAATTTCGTGCAAAAGTTCATTTATTTCAGTAATTCAACTTAAAAGGTGAAACTAATATATTATATAGACTCATTACATGCACAGTGAGATATTTCAAGCCTTTATTTGTTATAATTTTGATGATTATGGCTTACAGCTATGAAAACCTTTTCACAATATTCTAATTTGGAATTTTCGGGTTTTCATAAGCTGTGAGCCATAATCATCAACATTATAACAAATAAAGGCTTGAAATATCTCACCTGGCATGTAATGAGTCTATATAATATATTAGTTTCACCGTTTAAGTTGAATTGCTAAAATAAATGAACTTTTGCACGCCAATTCAAATTTTTCGAGTTTCACCTGTATACGTATACACACATATATTATGTAAACTAAAACTTATGTTACAGCAGATGAGATTAATCATGATTAATAGATTTGACAGAACTGATATTGTTATGTATGCTTGATCTTAGACATTAAACCAACCCTTCATACCAACACAAAATGTTGAATGGTAGTGTATTCACTTATTTATTGTGATCGAGAGAAAAAAAAGAAAATAATTTCTTGATTAATCCATCTTGAGTTATTATCAAGTTATCAAGAAGACACTGGGGTTTATCCGGCATTTTTCTTAACTTAATACATTTTGTTTCCACTATAAAAATAACTTCTGTGCCTGTAGGCTCCACATAATCAGAATGTCCACCATTAGTTTTACACATCCTCTGCGCCTGGCTTGTTCCATTATTACATATTTGGACTAATTTGATAATGCTTTCAGTGCCTAATAACAGTAAAGCATTCTCTACTTTTATCATATTAAAATCCATTCCACAGAATTCTTCAGATTTTCCCCAAAACTATGAAAAAGTCTGCATACTCTGCCTGGACTGATAATAAGTCATTTTGACTACATAGTATATTTTTAAAGTACTGTGAACTGAGAGAGAGAGACACACATTTTTTTATGTATGGGATTGTCATCGTTGACCTTTCTGCCATTTAATTCAAGAATACACAACAAGCATAGTCTCTTATTTATATGTTAAGCCGTGCTCTACTTACATTACAGTAGATATACCCATGAAGCAGAGTCATTTCCCTGTGTTTGTCCTTGTGTGTGTTGTGTGTAGTATTCAGAGAGCCCTCCATTATCTGAAATGAAGTGATCCGTGCTGTTTATTGCTCAGACTAGAAACAAATGTGATTGCTTAGATGTAGCAGGTGCTCGAGCAGAGCTTCTTGAGGGAGCAACATTTGTTTACATAAATGCACTTGAAATCTCTGATTAGGTTATGAATGGAGAGATGGAGAGAGCGACTAGGGTAACTTTGTATGCTTTCTTGCTATTGTATTTGGGATTTTTAATTGATTTGGTTTATTTGAGGACTATAATGGCGACGCCAAAGCAACATAGCCGACATGTTATAGAACCGATAGAGGGAATAAATAAGACGGAAAGTTCTCAGTGTGTCTGAAAGAGACAGACAAAATGTTCCAGGAGTAGCTGTCCACTTTACTTTCGCCATTACAAGACGTGTAGACATGGACTGTGATGTTGAGTTTGATGGTGTTAAGAGTTTTTTTTTCCCCTCTTCGGATCTTGAGTTCAGATGCAGTGGAAATGATAAAATGGGCTTTCAAAATGCCATTAACATCAGACAGACAGCCAGTTTAAAAAGGTTTCTTTCACCGTCTGTATCAAATGAAGCTTAACAGACTGGTTCGCAATCTAAGGACACGAGGACACGCGCAAACGTTTTTAGGTATCAGATTATATCAAATCATGTGTTCACTTTTTCTTCCTAAACTGAATTCGAAACCCACTATATTTGGACTGTAGCAATGCACCACCTAAATTAAACTGGATGGACATTTTAGCTCACTCTATACTAGAGCCATGTAGTGTTTCATTTTATACAGTAAAGATAGCTACAAAAATAAGAAAAGCATCGTTGATCATTGTTGCCGATTTGTTTTTCAGCTTTTTGTACATTTTTCAGTTAAAGTTTTCATTCAAATATATTTTTTTTTTCTTATAATTGAATTTTATAATGAGGAGAAAGAAATTTTGAATTAGGAAATTCAATTCGCTTGGAAATTGCAATATAAAACATACAGTAAAAATATTATTACAGTTTAAAATAACTGTTCTCTGTTAATATTCTTGTGATGGCAAAACTGAATTTTCAGCATCATTACTCCAGTCTTCAGTGTCACATGATCCTTCAGAAATCATTCTAATATGCTGATGTGGTGCTCAAGAAACATTTATTATTATTATCAATGTTGCTTAAATTATTATTATTATTTGGTGGAGGTTTTCAGGATTCTTTGATGAATAGAAAGTTTAAAAGAACAGCATTTATTTGAAATCAATATTTTTTTTGTAAAATTATAGGTGTCATTACTGTCACATTTGATCATCCTTGCTGCATAAAAGAAATACATTAAAGAAAAAATTTGCACAGTAGTGTACATGCAAAGATAAGTCTTTAATATATTATATTGGTAACACTTTACAATAAAGTTTGTTACATTAGTTAACATGAACTAATAATGAACTGCACATATACAGATTTAATATCCTTTGTTAATGTTAATTTCAACATTTACTAGTACTTTATAAAAATCTTGTTAACATTAGTTAATGCACTGTGAACTAACATGAACTTACAATGAACAACTGTATTTTTATTAACTAACGTTAACAAAGATGAACAAATACAGTAACAAATGCATTGCTCATGATTAGTTCATGTTAGTTAAAACATTAACTAATGTTAACTAATGAACCTTATTGTAAAGTGTTACCATTATATTAATCTCTGTGTGCTTCTGTATTTTTGGATTCATATTATTGTTTTTGTTTTTTCTGTTTGATGCCACTATGAACAACTTTTAGACATAAGTTAATCAGCATTGCGTATTTCAATGGACGATTTCTCACAACTTCAGTTGCCAATGGACTCCAATTGAAACGAACTCTGATTCCAGCTTTTTATGCACACATTGTCTGCGTGGAAGTATGAGTGAACATTGGGGTTCAGTGCTAATTAGGTTAAAGCTGTCTGCCTTACAACACCCCTATAACTCACTGTGTAATTATGAAGTCGCTCAGGCACATCTCTGTGTATCGGCTTTAGCGCTGTGTGTGAGCTGCATTTGATGCCTTTTAAAACAGCCGTCAGACAGCAGGGCATTGTTGTATTGTTTTGTAGCTGTTTGCAGTGAAGATTGTGACAGCGTGTACAATATAGCACCGTTTAGGACACAATAGCAAAAAGCCATTGCAGTCAAGACAATGCTGCACTTCTGTAGACGGAAGACACTTGTGATTTAGAAAGGATGCGAGACAGGCTCCATTTTGAATATAATACCAATTATAGATCTTGAAGTATTCACAATGCACTACTTTACAGCAGACAAAGACCAGGAGATGTTTTTCGCACAGACACAGACTCTAATTGTCGCATTATTTGCATTGAGGCAGTGCAGTAATAAAAGAGGCACGGAGCATATCATGTCGGTTAATATACGTGCAGGCAAATCTGGACTGGCGATTAGCGGTCAGCTGTTTTATCATGCATAGTGGCTGCAAGATATGGCCCAATGACTCACCGTATTACCTGCTGAGGTACGACAGGAAGGGTTGTTTTACCTTTGCAACAAACAGCGGGTTTATTATGCCCTACAGATAATGTAATATAACACTATATGCATCATATCACAGATGAGTCGTAAGGTCAGCGAAACTTTCGAATAAGGTGCCGCAGAGTTAGATTGAGTTTTTTGAGCAAGTGGGTAAAACAGATAAGAAAGCGTTATTTTGTATTGCAGAAGATCCAGCACTCAGAGCAAGGTCATGACCTCTAATTTCCAAAGCTCATGCGTGAGCACTTCCTTCAACGCTGCTTACACAGACTAACCTGTTTAGTACACACTGCTATGAACTACATGGACGTGTCCAGAACTTATGCTATTTAGTGGGGATCCCATAACTCTTTTATGAAAGCTTGTTTCCGCCACAGAATAAAAAATAAAAAAGGTAATAGCGACTTTTTATCTCACAATTCCGACTTTTTATCTCAGAATTGCATGATATAAAGTCGCAATTGCGAGTTATAAAGTCAGAATTGCGCAATATAAAGTCAGAATTACGTGTTATAAACATGCAATTCTGAGAAGACAGACTTTATATCTCACAATTCTGACTTTATATCTCGCAATTCTGAGAAATAAAAATGTGTGATACAAATGATAAGTGAGAAAGTCGCAATTATCTTTTAAAATGTTTTATTCGTTGGCATAAACAAGCTTCCATACTCTTTCCCCGCCAGCGGTTTTGAAAAAAGTTGCCAGCCACCGCCAGCATTTTTTATTATTTTCGCTAAAGTTTTGTGATTTACAGGCTGAATGACTGTACATGTGGCCAATTACAATAATTACATTGTAATGGATTTCTTTAGTTGTTAAATTAAAATGTGGTTAAATGCACAAGAGCTTGATTTGATCGGCTTGTTAGCTTAGTAAAATGGACAAAAATAGTTTTATAAGCTGAAGGTTATGAGGAATATTCAGGGTAAAATACAACTTAGGTTTTATTGATAGTATGTGGCCTTCTCTCGATTGCCATAGTATGTGGAAATAATGTCGACTTTTAAGCCATTTAAGTGTTAGCATCTAGCTAAATGTATTACTTTTAGACTAGCATTTATCGTTTTTTCCCCGTTTGTGCTGTTTTTGACCTTATCAGACCTGTGACCCACCAATTGAGTCACGTCACAAACTCTTGCCTCCACTCTTTTGTGACAGAAGTTTTTCCATGACAGCAACAACACTATAAAACCATTGTGATTGTCAAAATCTTCTCTAGCTGTCAAGGGAGGATGTCTCTGCCGCAAGACACGACAGGTCGGAAGCCGGTAGACGTGCAATTGTCGTCCGAAATCTTTGGCAGAGAAAACTGTTGCGGGGGTGAAAATTAAGCGTATGTTCCCGTCACTGTCAGTCACAGCATGTCTTCATTTCTGAATGGAGTGACACACAGAACATCTGTTTGCTTTTAAACCGAGCTTGTCGCCCCGATCGCGCTGAAGCTTCAGGTGTTCTCCGTGTCACATGGCCCTCTATGATTATTCAGTCTGATATAGGGGAAATGAAGTCAGAATGAAGCTAAGCAACAACTTCCTGTTTGTTCCCTTTCCTTTGTTTGCAAGGTGTAAAAATACTTCTTACGCAAGATGATGACTGCGGACATGCTGTTAATTATGAGATTGGGTGAGAGAGAGATGGAAATGAGTGAAAGAGAAAGAAAGTGAGCGAGAATATCGAGAGATGAGGATTTGAAGGACCCATGATTCGGTCATTGGATGAGAGTAGGATATTCTTTGTCATTTCCTCTGAATCAGGGAGGATGGAGAAATTCAGATCATAGTATTTATAGACGATGCTTTTCTATTCAGCAGGCAAAAGTACATTTTAATCACTATCATTATCTAGAAGCGGGTGACATTGGCTTTGATTTGCAGTAGATAATTTGATCTATACGTTTTTACTAGGGATGTAAACGGTTAATACTCGATTAAATTAAATTAATTGTCGGCTAATTGAACATTGCGAACGTGACATGAGATTCTCACGGGCGGCGAGAGACCCGACACGAGATTCTCGCGGGTCGCGAGAGACCCGACATGAGTTTCTCGCGGGCGGCGAGAGACCCGACACGAGATTCTCGCGGGCAGCGAGAGACCTGACACGAGATTCTCGCGGGTCGCGAGAGACCCGACATGAGTTTCTCGCGGGCGGCGAGAGACCCGACACGAGATTCTCGCGGGCGGCGAGAGACCCGACACGAGATTCTCGCGGGCGGCGAGAGACCCGACATGAGATTCTCGCGGGCGGCGAGAGACTCGACACGAGATTCTCGCGGGCGGCGAGAGACCCGACACGAGATTCTCGCGGGCAGCGAGAGACCTGACACGAGATTCTCGCGGGTGGCGAGAGACCCGACACAAACTTGAGGCGGCAAAAAAGAAACCAAACATGAGGCGGTCAAAACGGAGTGGAGTGTGGGAGCATTTCAAATTAATTAATGATGACAAAGACGCCCAATGTAAACTCTGCGGTACTACGATTAAGTACAACAGCTCTACGAGTTCGCTAAGATACCACCTTCATAACTTGCATGCAGCCGTGTTGCAGGGAGGAAGTCTGTCGCCTTCACAACCAGGGCTTGAGTTCCTTTTTGCCTTTTTGCTCACCAGCTCACCAGCCACTCATTAACCTTTTTGCTCACCAGCCACTGTGGCTAGTGGTTTTCCAAAGTTACTACCCACTCAGCATTTTCACTGGCCACAATTTGGACACCGTTACCATAGGGGAATAACTACCATATAGATATTTTTAATACCATAATTTGGCAGCCGGTATATTAGGCTACTGTCACTTTAAGACCTGACGCACGGACCCATTATACTGGTTTATCAAACTGGTCTCACAGAATTCCGTGAAATGAACACTTATCTCAAAATCTGTGGCAGTTTCACGGAATCGCCGAAAATTCCAAAATCCGTGATGGGTCCACGGAAGTGATGGCTATGTAAGTTAATGACAGGCAGCATCCGTGGTCCACACACGGATTCCCTGTTCCAATATGCGCTCCCCAATTGACGTCGTTTTATAATTTGGAAACATATCGTATTATTATGGGTTTACTTTAAAAAGTACTTCATTTTAAATTATTATTTTTAACGTGATTTTAACTTAATATTGCATTGTTCTGGCGTCGTTTGATCGCTATACTACTGGTCACCCTGTTCCGTAATGGTACCACCACGTAATATTTCGTTAGACACGCGAGTATGTGACCATAGGAAAGCGGAGGCCATTACTCAGAGGATTTGCGGCATGATCGAAAAAGATATGATGCCAGTTAGCATCATAAGGGACGCCCTCTAATTTTACTGTCACCTTCCTCAGGGATGATTTAAGTTGTGTTCAGTTCTATATTTGAAGTTTCCAGGTCTAGTAATCTTACTGTTACCTTTCTCAGACCAAGGGGGATTATAAGTGCTGCTGCTAATATGTTTCAAGTTTTTCATATAAGTAGTTTGCAGATAGATTATTATATGTAGGCTTAATATAGTGTAGGCTAAGCCTACCCATATAGATTTTTATTTCAAATTGATTTTATGTTGCTTAATGTTTCACATGCAACAGGTGAGCCAGTGCACAATTATTTTTTATGCATTTTAATTTTCTGTGCATAATTTATTTTGTTAAACTACATAAATGCCATTATCTGTACTGTATCCCAACTGTTACAATAAAACATCAATTGAGCAATATAACTGCATTTTTATTCAGTATATAAACAATATTTAGCTTTTTATGTTAAAGACACTATTGATACCGTGAGAAATTTACATTCTCAGGAAAATAACCGCTTATCAGTTAATCGTTAATCGATCGATAAGGTCAGTCAACTAATGATTAATGAATTAATCGATAATTTGCATCCCTAGTTTTTACCTATGTCTAAGAATAGAGGTTCTACAAGTCCGAGATCCAACCCAGTCTCAGACTCCACCTTACACCAACTCTCTGTCTCAAGCAAACATCTGAACTCATAGAGCTTTATCCAAGATTATATCACTTTAGCACCCAAAAACATTTTCATGGCCAGACGTGGGCTGAGCTTTGATAATGCTAATGCAGTTACACGTGTGCTCAATGGAGACGCAACAACCTGTCTATTTCAGTCTTTCTCTTTTATTCTGCCTGTCTTACTATATTTATCATATATATAACAACCGTCTCAGGGAAGCTAGTCTGCATGCTCGTCGTCCTCATCGGGGTCTCGACCTGACTGCAGTTCGTCGTCGTAACCGACTTGAGTGGGCAATTGCTCACATTAACATACGCGCTTTGGAGAGGTGTTCTCTTCACGGATGAATCCCGGTTTTCACTGTACAGGGCAGATGGCAGACATCGTGTATGGTGTAGCCACATCGAGATATGCCTTAATTAGCTCAAATTATTTATAGGGAATTTTAATAATCAATCATGAATATGATTCATATTTTGCATGTTACAGTTAAATTATCGAAATTGAAAACAGATCGATCGTATGTGTGAATGGTAAATCATAACGAATTATAATTCCTCATTCATATATCAATGGTCTCATTACAGATCGATTATATGAGATAACCTTAAGGGAATTAATTTAGTTATCAAACAATCGGTTTGTCCAGCAAACAGCCGTAAGATTAACTTACCAACTTCTCAACAAAGTTATCCCTTTTTATAAACTCCAAGAAATATCAATGTTCCGGCCGTGAACATTAATTTTCCGGTGTTTATAAAATTTAGGTTACTGAAATAGTAACAAATTGTAAAGCTTTGTGACCAATCATTTCATTGACTTGTAAATTATGAGCTTTTTAGACAGAAAGCAATCAAGAATATAATGGCTTTAATAATGGGACTAATAATACATTGAACTACAATTCACACAGAATATATATATATATATATATATATATATATATATATATATATATATATATATATGTACAGTATACACCGGAAACAAACAAAACGAAAAAGATTATAAACACGAAATAAATTGGATGAGAGAGGAAGACAAAAATGAGGGAGAGGGAGAGAGAGAGAGTTGGGAAGAGAGAGAGAGAGAGAGAGAGAGAGAGAGAGAGAGAGAGAGAGTATTGAGGGAGAGAGAGATTGAGAGTAAGGAGATCTGGAGAGATCTTCTTGTGGCAAAAGTCACAGACAACCTTGAGAGACACACAGATCAAATCCCCTGAATGGGGCAAACAGATCTTAAACCATGTAAATCGATAGGAATTGCGATACTTGCATGGGTATTTCTTGTGGGCTGAGAGCGAAAACATGTGTGTGTGTCTCTGTCCTCGCGTCATGCATTCACGTGGTCTTTCAGAGCGGGCAAAGCGCGTTAGTTTGAATGAAGGCTTAAAGGTCTTTGGTTCTCCTGGTGTTGCTGAGGAAAACCGCGTCTTGCGTGTGTGTCCTTAGGAGCGGGTGCGTGCTTTCTCAGCTCTTCCGGGCGAGCGTGGTCGCTGCAGATTCAAAGAGTCTCCTTCAGGTTGAAGTTGCCGATTACGTTCATTTCACTGAAACTAAACGTAAGAAAAAGTCCGAAGACGAAAATAAAGAAAGATTAAAGAAAACGGAGAAAGCTCCCTAAGGAGCCATGGATCCAGAAACCTCTCACAGGAAAAAGCTCTCGTCTGGCGTAGAAACTGCATCGAACAGATTGTGGCGTTCGAGTTTTGAAGGAGCTAGAGGCACGCCTTTCTTGCGTGTCTGATCCAATCGTTTGGGAGGAGGCGTGTTGTCAAACTTCTGTGTTTGCGAAAATACACGCCCTCCGGGTCATGTGTCATTATGCTATGGGGAACACAATGCAAGACGCCGTGCGTACTGGGATCCGACACCAAAGTCCCAAGGGCAGTAGACTGGGTCTCATGTAGTGCATAATCACCATAGACTCACAGAGAGTCGGAGAAGAGAGGCTGCAAGCATCATTCCCCATGAAATAGCATCCAACAGGAGCTAGTTATGTTAACAGTGTTTCACACAGACAGGGTGAACGTGTTCAGCCTGAACTGGGTAACAGTACGGGTTATTCAACACCCATGGAGCTGTTTTATCGCTCAGTGAGCGATGCACAAGCAAAACTCAGCATCTGGGCCGGTACAGCAGGCCAGATAGCACTGAATTCTATACCGACAGAAGGTTGGCTTGTAAGGCGGGAACCTCTAGGTTATAAAACCTTATAAATGTAGACGGCGAGGCCCAGCCCGCGGCTGTACAGATATCTTGCAAGGTAATTGCAAGATATAAATAACCTGGGCCCTGAACGGTGTGTTGAGGGATTTGGGACGTACCCGTGCCTTGGTTTGAGTATGACTTTTGAGTCATTAGGCCCAAACTCCATACATGACGCGCTTACTGAAAGCGCTTGTAAGTCCCCTATACGCTTCACTGAAGCGAGAGCCAAAAGAAACACCGTTTTGAAAGACAGATGCATCTGACAAATGGATTGGCTCGAACGGGGCACCTTTCATGGCTTCCAAAACCGTAGAAAGGTCCCACACCGGGACTGAAGGAGGTCTGGGAGGGTTCAGCCTTCGAGCTCCCTTAAGGAATTGCACGACTAGGTCGTTTTTCCCCAGTGACTGGCCAGACACAGGTTTTGTAAACGTTGCTATGGCCGCCACGTACACTTTGAGCGTGGATGGGGTCCTGCCCTTATCCAGCAGCTCTTGAAGGAAGGAGAGTACTTCCGTGACCCCGCAGTCTACGGGTGAAAAGCCCTGAGCTTGACACCAGGCAGAGAACACAGACCACTTCGAGGAGCAGAGCCGTCTAGTAGACGGGGCTCTCGCCTGTGTGATCTTGTTTAACACTCCCTCCAGGAGGTTAGCGGGTACCCGTTGATGGCCCATGCATGTAGGGACCATAGTTGCGGGCGAGGATGCCAAATCGAGCCCTTGGCCTGAGAGAGGAGGTCTTTCCTCAACGGTATTGGCCACGGGGCAGTGCTGGTCAGCCGCATCAGGACTGGGAACCAAGTCTGGTTTGTCCAGAGCGGAGCCACAAGCAGCACTGGGCATCCGTTTTCCCTGATTCGTTCCAGCACTTGAGGCAGGAGCGAGACGGGGGGAAAAGCATAGAGGGGACAGCGAGGCCAGACGTGGGCCAGCGCGTCCTTGCTCTTGGAGAAATATTTCGAACAGTGAGCGTTTTCGTGGGACGCGAACAGGTCCACCTGCGCTCTGCTGAATGTTTTCCACAGCAGTTGGATCGTCTTGCGGGTGCAGCGACCATTCCCCTGCTGGGACATTGTTTCTGGACAGTCTGTCTGGTCCCACATTCAGGTGACCAGGCACATGCGCTGCTCTCAGCGAGAGCAGGTTGTGCTGAGCCCAGACCAGAAGGCGTTCCGTCAACCTGTAAAGTTTTCGAGACCTGACGCCGCCCTGGCGATTTATGTGTGCCACCACTGACATGTTGTCCGACCGGACCAGGACGTGGTGACCTTTTATCTGGGGACAGAAGCACCATAGCGCTTTGTCGACTGCTATCATTTCCAAGCAGTTTATGTGAAGGAGCCTTTCCCTTTCTGACCACAGGCCAGCGAACGGTCTCCCCTTGAGCAGCGCTGCCCATCCCGAGGTGGAGGCGTCCGTAGACACCACCTGCACACTCGAGGCGGTCCCCAGACTCACACCTGACTGACACCAGTTGGTTACTTTCCAAGGTTTCAGAGCTGAAAACGCACTTTAGATCGACCCTGAGGCGAAACAGACCAGCGGTCTGTGCCCAGGGCGGAACTCGCGCTTTCAGCCACATCTGCAGTGGGCGCATGTGAAGCAGGCCCAGCTGGAGCACAGAGGCTGCTGAGGCCATCAGGCCCAGCATTTTCTGAAACCTTTTGAGCGGGACTATAGAGCCGTGGCGGAAGGATTTCGCGACGCGCTAAATGTCTAGTCCGCGCTCCGATGACAGGCGTGCTGTCATGGATCGCGAGTCCAGCACTGTACCCATAAAGAAATTTTCTGACTGGGGGACAGTGAGCTCTTCGCCCGATTGACTGTGAGGCCCAGATTCTCGAGGTGCTCGAGTAATGTGGCCCTGTGTTCTATGAGCTCTGAGTGAGATCGAGCTAGAATCAGCCAATCGTCCAAGTAGTTCAAAACTCGCATGCCCCGGAGTCTCAGGGATGCGAGAACCGCGTCCATGCACTTCGTGAATGTACGGGGTGCTAGGGACAGGCCGAACGGCAGGACTGTGTATTGATATGCTTGGCCCTCAAAGGCGAATCTCAAGAATCACCTGTGATGGGACGCTATTTGTATCTGGAAATAGGCGTCTTTCAGATCTATTGACATAAACCAGTCCTTTTGGCAAACTTGCGCGAGGATTTTTCCTGGTTGTAAGCATTCTGAACTGGTGCTTCACAAGCGCTCTGTTCAGCTGTCGCAGATCTAAAATGGGTCTGAGACCTCCATCTTTTTTCAGTACCAGAAAATATCTGCTGTGTAGGCCCCCTTTGCTCTGAGCTTGAGATAAAGGTTCTATAGCACCTTTGCTCAGTAGTTTCGCTATCTCGGCTCGAAGTAGATGAGATACTTTGTTTTTCACCGTCTTCTCGACGCGCGCCGTATAACGGCGTGGACGTCGAGTGAACTGTAGCGAATAGCCTCTTTTTATAGTGTTCAGCACCCATTCTGATACCCCAGGAAGCTGTGCCCACACTTTCGCGTGAATAGCTAGGGGTAGAATGAGATCTGGGCTCTGGCCGTGACATAGTGACGGCAAGGGAGCTCCGGCGTGCTGTAACGCAGACACTGTGTTTACAGTGTGTGAGGCGGGGGGCGCGCCGATCGCGGCGGGCAGCCTGGCCGCGCTCAAAACCCTTATAGCAGTTTGCTGAGGGAGAAAGAGCGGGGCGAGCCCCGTGGGGCTTAACATGTCTGTGAGTGAATGTGGGCGCAGGACAGCGGGCACATTTACTGCACTGAAAAACACCGTCGGCCTGAGCTGACTGAATGCGTGTTGGTTTCGTTTTTACAGAACCTGTGGGACATGTGGTGTGTAGTGTTTGTGGGCACTGAGACGTAGGCACATTCACTACATTTAGTGCACAATCGACATGAGGCGATTTTGTTTGTGCGAGCCCTGCATTTTTGCAGGCTGTGTTTGTGTGTAGAAATGAGCCTTGGGTTGTGGGCATTTTTATTACACTCATAACACCATCGGCTGTGGCCGGAATACCAGAAAATACACCGTTTATGTGATTTATCTGGGTCGCCGTGGGAACAGCATTTGTGTGCAGGCAAGCGGGCATGGTACTGGCTTGTTTACTGCAAAATACACTGGAACAGTCACATTTTCTGGAACTGAACGAGCGAAAATTTCAGTGGAAGTCTGGCCGCGGCGAGACTGAAACACCGTCGATTTTCTAGGAGGCTAGGAAGACTTGTGTTGGTTTCGTTTTACAGAAACCGTGGTAGTGTTTGTGGGCACTGGGTTGTGGGCACATTCACTATATTTAATGCACAATTGACATGCGTCGATTTCATTTGTGCGAGCCCTGTACCGTGGCGGGCTGTGTTTGTGTGTAGAAATGAACACTGGGCTGTGAGCATTTTATTACACTTATAACACCATCGGCTGTGGCCGGAAAACCAGAAATACAATGATTACATGATTTTTCTAGGTCGCCGTGGAAACGGCCTTTATGTGCAGGCAAGCGGGCCGTGTTACCAGCTTGTTTACTGCAAAATACACTGGAACAGTTGCATTTTCTGGATCTGAACGAGCGAAAAATTTCGGTGGAAGTCTGGCCGCGGCGAGACTAAATTTTTATCTGCTGCGAGAGCCGGGATCGAACACGGGTCTCTCGGGGCTCGGGGACCCGCTGAGTACGGCGCTTTTTTACGGCGCGGCACTGCAGCGGGTGGAAGGGCAGTCTCGCTGAAGGATGCCAGGCGAGTCCTCAGAGTCACCGTAGGCAATAGCTCGCAGTGAGGGCAGCCGCCGTCGGCGAGCGCAAGAGCTGCATGATCCTCTCACAGGCAGGAAACACATCACATGGCGGTCCCCGTCGCTGAATGTGGCTCTGATAGAAGTGTGAGTCGCGGGGCGAGCACACACACACACACACACACACACATACACACAGAGCAGAGTAAAGAATATATAGTACGCCGGAAAGCGCAGCAGGTACGGTAGTTGAAGGCGGCGAGGCCAGCGACTCCAGAAGCTCGTCCCGCTGAAAGGCTTGGGTCGACGGCGCAGCTTCTCACTCCGGATCCAGCGATGCGAGAGGCTTCGCTGAAGAGATGAAAATCAGTGTACCAGCCTTATCGAGCTATATTTATAGGACGAGACCACGCCCTTTCTGGCGGGACGTGACGAAATGGGCGCGAAATGCCCCCATTGGATATGGTGTCACGCAGCGCCTCTCTCGATAGGCTGCTGCTGTTGCGGCAGGGCAGCCAATAGGCGCGCGAGCCGTCCTGCCTATGTCTGCATGCTGCTGCACAGCGTTTTACATTAATTCAAAATTAAGGATAATTTTTGGCTTCAATATCTCGTGGAAAAGAGGTTTTCCCCACAGCGTAAGATATTACGCAGTACGAGAGATACTGTCGTAAGAGAACAGTTGTACTGCTTAATATTCATGTGGTGATGCGTGATACTTTCCTTTCAGTATTTTCAAAAGAACAGCATTTATTTTAAGTTTAAATCTTATTTGTTACTTTTGATCAATTTAATGCATCCTTGTTGAATAAAATAATTAATTTCTTAAAAACATTACTGACTCCAAACTTTTGAATGTTAGTGTAGAAAATAAAAGGTTAATCCACTTTAAGATAGCATGCATGTTTTTATGTGCATTTGGGGAATTTTATTCACATTTTGGTGTTTCTATCCAACATTTATTATTTGTGGATGAAATCCAGTTATTTTCTCTCGAGAAACAGACAGACTAGTAATTGAACATTTATCTTTTATAAAGCTTGAGAAGAGATCTCGCCAATGTCACAAACTGTGCTCAGATTTGCCCAGATAGGAAGGTCTGCGATCAACAGTCAGAGAAAAGTAATTCAAAAGAGCTTAACTTGTATTGAACCTGAAACAATCCATTTAAGATCTGTATGCAAGAGGCATTGCGAAAAACTAAACTCGGAGCAATAAAACATTTCCTCTGAGAAATAAAGCCCCAAAATGTGTCATTCTTGGTGTTATATATATGATAAATGAAGTTCCTAAACGTAAGTTAGGGAGGAGCGAGCCCATCCAATCTTTCAATCAACAAACAGAGTATATAAGCAGCCGCTTACCTCTCCCTAGTATCAGCTGTTCCAGTATGCATTACTGCCGCAAGGAATAATGTCCGACATCCCGGAAATCCAGCTCTTTCCTTCAGACGACGAACTGTCAAGCCTTCCTGGGACACAGCCAGTCACACCCCGCGTGAGATCGAATCTTACGGATCATCTTCATGAGCGTTCTGATAAAGAAATCCAGCGCTCCTATAAACCACGTTCCAAAAGGCAACGCTCTCCTCTATCTTCAAGATCGCCAGTTTTAACTGAGCCTCGTCCATCTTCTCTCCATTCTTCCGCTGCTAATACACCGATTCCACCCATTTCAAAATGTTCAGTCAACAGCCTACGTCAAGTCCTCTCCAGCTCCGGAATCCATTTCTCCTGCAGATCAGCAAAAGCTCAACTCTACGATCTTTTCATCAGTTCTTACAGTTCCAGCATTCCATCAAACACTTCAACATCTTATAAAAGCAACCTCGCACCTCTTCTACCTCCGTTTCTCTCCCGGTTCGGCGTTCTGAACCCACACAATCCCAACGCGCCGATCCAAAGGCCGCCGGCGCCGCCGCGGCTCACACTTCCTTGTCCGCCGGTATTTCCACCCGGGCAGCAACAGCGGCCGCAAAAAACAGTTCCGCTTCTTCTCCAGCTCTCACAAACTTCATGCAGTCAGCCCCACTCCCCAGGCAAGAACCAAACTCACAAACACATTCATCCGACTTCCCTCTGCTTCTCCAGTTCTCTCTAAACTTCTTTATAATAACCCTTGTGCCAGGTCACCCTCGCACACAGTTACATTTTCTCTCACCCTCAAACCAACCTACTCAAAGAGCGGATCCTAGCGCGAGGTTGCCTTCGCTAGCCATCTTCCCTCTTTCCTTCCATTCCAATTCACCTCACCCCTTTTTCCCCTTCTATCTTCCAATTGTCTCCTAATATTCTTTCCAGTTCACATCAGAGCGTGAGGTTGCCTCAGCAAAGGATTTCTACACTTTTCCACACAAAACCTCCCCTTCCTCTCACTTCAGCCCATGCCAGCCATCTTGGACACCAGCAGTGTTCTTCTTCTTCTTCGTCTTTTACTGGCGACTTGCAACCAATTGGAGCATTATTGCCACCTACTGTATCTTATTTACTTTTGCTTAAATCCTTAGGTTTAGTCCAGTTTGTTGTAGATAAGATGATATGATTTTAAGCACCATCTTTCTGGATTTATTTGAGAAGATATTTGTAATGTTCATTTGTTTGATTCCTTCATGTTCCAGTCCATTCCTTAAATCCATTCTTTGATTTGAGTATTTAATACACTCAAACAGCACATGTTCCACAGTTTCCACCAGCAGTGTTGGGGAGTAACGGAATATACGTACCGGCGTTACGTATTCAGAATACAAATTATGAGTACGCCCATCTGTATTCCGTTACAGTTACAATTTAAATAGTTGGTATTTAGAATACAGTTACATTGTTGAAATCTTTGGATTACATTACGATACTTCTGTTTCAGGAGTTTAGTGACTCTCTAAATAAATTAAGGTAACTCAGCATTTCCCAGAAGCCCCAATGTGAAAACGAAAAATGCGTGGTTTGTGTGATCAGTCACAATGAGTCAGAAGAGGAGCAGCGGGAGCTAGAATAGAGATGTAGCCGGAACTACAACAGAGACAGGGCAAGAATGCGTTTCGATCTCGGAAATTCAAACAGCATTTCACTTTAAAGAAAGGGAAGGGAGAACGAAAAATAGCCTAACTGTGCAGTGCAACCTCTGCTTGCCAGCAACCAACCTCCTTTCAGCGTCCAAAGCAAGGGGGTAATCCATCAGCCGGAAGTTGAAGCTGCCTCCTGGGGCCGCCATTGTAGCTGGCTATCACCTGCTGTTAGCATCCCATTGACTCCCATTCATTTTGGCGTCACTTTGACAGCGAATAACTTTACATCTGAGGCGTCCAAAGACTCCATTTGTCCATTATTTATTTCTAAAGAAACACGACAATGTATAAAAGACTCCATTACTTTGTATTTTACACGTTATGGCCCCGTAGAAGCCATTCTTGTAAAAATAGGCTAACGATTGCGTCATAACCACGGGACGCTCTGTCGTACAGTAGAGAAATTACCGTGTAGACAGAAGTAGAAGCTCGTAGGCAATCGTTTACTGTCTATGAGGCAATTGGGTGGACATGGAGGCATAAAGTCAAGGGAGAAGCCCATAGATAGAGAATTCATAAAAGCAACGGGACAAAATATTTCAACAACAGATTTTTTTCAGATTTCAATTCAGATTTGTCCCGGCACAGCTACTAGAAGGTCAGATTTGTCCCGGCACAGCTACTAAAAGGTCAGCTCGTCGTCAAGCTCAGTTTGAGCCTGCGCTGCGCAGTGCGCTTGGCTATCAGGAAGTGAGTGCCCATGTTGGGCTTCAACTCTCTCCGTTGAAATCAACGGGGTCGCTGTGTCCATTTCTTTTACTGTCTATGGTCCAAAGACTCCACCTCCAACCTGAAGAAGCATCTTAAAGTACAATCCGCTTGCCAGCCCATTCACTCTCAACAGCAGTCCATCTTCCAGCTCCTAACAATGCAATCGCCATGGAACCACTACCAGTCCCAGCCCATCTCCGTTCCCTAATTCTATCAGGTGCAACTATCGATCTTCCTTCTCCACTGACTTTCGTCCCTCTCAATGAATCCCACCGCTCGTTTGACTTAAATCGTTGATCTTACAAATTCTGTACAGCCTTCAAAACGAGTTCTCTCACTTTCAGAATTTTGCGTTGCTTTTGCCAGATACACAGAAGTAATTTGCTCTTCATTTCCAGCCAGACGCAAGGAATTAAATGACTGCCTCTCTACCATAGCAGAGCTCAGTCTCTCTTTCGGAGGTAGTAATTTTTATACATACCATAAGCTTTTTCCAGCTAAATCCTAAATGCGCCGCCCGCCTCACACCCTGGAACCAGTGTCCTTACTGGGAGCCTTGGACCTCGAACTATATAACAGAGTCTTCTTAGGCGTTCGAAGCCCTTCTTGCGCCATCTGCAGGTCTATCATTTATTCTACTTCAGAATGTCCCCAAACCAACTCAGATCTTCCGAACCATCCAGCTCCTTTCCAAGAAAAATCCACTTGATATGTCCCTCAATCAAGGAATGACCGTGACCAGATTTCTACCTCAGTTCCAGGCAGACAAGTGTGCAACAGCTTTAATTCATCACGTTGCAACAGTCAACGATGACACTTCCTCCATGTCTGTAATTTCTGTGGCGGAGCTCACGCCCGTTCTATGTGCTCTGTGCGCCGCTCCTTTAGCTAACTTTAACCGTCGACATTCTTAGCGTCTGCCTAACCACTCTCCGCTCAGGTCTTGTTCTCCTAACAAAACAAGAGCCCCAGACGCCATGTTCAATTTGGCTTTCTTCCGATCACCAAATCAAAATGCTAGGTCGATGGTCGTCCCTCGCCTTCGAAACATACGTTCGTTCAGATCTGCATAACATTAGACAAGCACAGCAAACACTAGCATCCCTCTAAGTCTGGACCGCTTCTCCCTACTATTTTGCATCTCCCCGCTTACCTAGCCCCGCAGGGCGTGTATTCATCTGGATGCAGTGAGAGGTCTCCCTTTTCAGATGTGCGTGACCTACCACTCCTGGAGTGGGGTCTCCCATCTGAATCGCTGTGTGGGCTCTTCCGTTCAGAAGCATCATAGGCTCTCCCGTTCGACTTGCTGTGTGGGCTCTCCCGTTTTGATCGCCGAGTGAACTCCCTATTTATACATATGGGGGGGCTCTCTCCTTCGAAACGCTGCGGGAGCTCTCCCGGTCGAATTGCAGTGTGAGCTTTCCGTTCGGGCGCCGTATGGGCTCTCCCTTTCCGAATCGCTGTGTGATCCTTCATGTTTTTAACCATGGAGGCTCTCCCGTTCGGATCGCAGTGTGGGCCCTCCTATCCGAATAAATCAGGACTGGAGGTACCAAGGATCGTACGTCCCTCGAACGCGACGGGCCATTATGTCTTTATGTGATCTCCGCCCCCTGCGTCAGAAGGATGGTAGTTCTGCTTTTCCTATGTATACCGTAGGCTCCCTCTTGCTGCGTAGGGAGTTTCGCTTCAGACACCGGTGGCCCGTTCGCCTTTAGGGACGAGGACCTTCTTCCCCATTTGTGACATCTGGAAGCCCCATGTTCTCTAACTCCATGGAGCTCCATGTCATGGATGTGGCAGGACGTTCTCCAACCTCGTACTCAAACCTCCAGTCCCAAGATACTCCCGCAGGAGTAATTTCTGAAAGTCACTGCCGCAGCAGTGCAGCGGTGAGATGTACCCCAGTCAAATTTCCACAAGCCCATGTCGTTTCACTCCACAACGAACGCAGGCACACTCTTTCAAACACAGCTCCCGCCGGAGCTCCACTCATAGCCCCACATGGTGGGCATAGTAGGGAGACGCAGTTCCAGCCAGGAGCCCCTTTAAACATATCACTGCCGCAGCAGTGTCCATCCATGCTCCATACAGCTTTCAATTTCCACTCTTTTGGGGGGTAACATACTTTAAGCTTATAGGCATCCTGTATTTGATCACGTTATTCTAACTTGCTGTCCCAAATATTTATTCAACACTTTTGGGGGGTATATCAGAGCTCGAGTTGAAGCTGCTTCATCGAGCCCCTCTCCAGCGGACAGCAAGCCAAATAAGTTTAACCTAATATCTTAAAGATTGTATGGGCAAACGAACTCGTTAAATGAAGTTCCTAAACGTAAGTTAGGGAGGAGCGAGCCCATCCAATCTTTCAATCAACAAACAGAGTATATAAGCAGCCGCTTACCTCTCCCTAGTATCAGCTGTTCCAGTATCCCTCCACCTCCCCAAACTCCACCTTCATTTTAGGTACTTTGCCCTTTAATTAACAGGTCCTACATTTAGCCACTGGGGGGTATATCAGAGCTCGAGTTGAAGCTGCTTCATCGAGCCCCTCTCCAGCGGACAGCAAGCCAAATAAGTTTAACCTAATATCTTAAAGATTGTATGGGCAAACAAACTCGTTAAATATAGTAAGACATGCAGAATAAAAGAGAAAGACTGAAATAGACAGGTTGTTGCGTCTCTGTTGAGCACACGTGCAACTGCATTAGCATTATCAAAGCCCAGCCCACGTCTGGCCATGAAAATGTTTTTGGGTGCTAAAGTGAAATAATCTTTGATAAAGCTCTATGAGTTCAGATGTTTGCTTGAGACAGAGAGTTGGTGTAAGGTGGAGTCTGAGACTGGGTTTGATCTCGGACTTGTTGTGGTCCTATAAAAGTCAGTGTATTAAAGTCCAGACGCCTCTTAGTCATAAATCATTCATTCACTGACTCACTATCGCACACGCTCGCTTCACTGTTGATGGAATTGTGAAGAGACGGCCACCATGGTTGTGAAGAAACGGAGAAAGGAAAAAGGACAGAAAATATCTTGAGAAAAATACTGGAAGCTTCAGAGGAATAATGTGTTAAGCTTTCGGCTTTGCAATAAATCTATAGTGTGTGTGTCTGTGTGTGCATGTGTAACGTGTGAGTAATGTGTTTGAGACAAAGAACAGTTTTGTGGTTGCCAAGGCCATGAGTGTCTTCATTTTGAATCCCGGACCTTTTGATCTTGAGCGATCTCCTTTCAGACATCCTAAACCCCCTGAATTCATGATTTCTCCTGTGGCACATCATTTATATTCTCAGAGCCTTTATATTAGTGATCATTTTAGACACCAGACAGGCTGCATTTATTAGCATTATGAGTTCAAACTGGTCAGGACTCCCTCTCTAATTAGCAACATTTATGATACGTGTGTGTGTGTGTGTGTGTTTGTGTGTGTGTGTGTCATTACTTGGTCAGCGCTGCGATGGAGTCTTAGATATCCATCTTTTTTTCCTCCACACACTTGGATAATTAACACTAGCTTCCGAAATGAATTAGCTGTCAGTCCCCTGAATCCAGCTGTATATTTTTCCCTGTGATGTGACACTGAAAAATAACTTCATTGCTTTTGATCGTACGACTGACAATAAACAAAATATCTCTCTATAATGCTCTAAACTCACGATGAACTAACAAAATATCTTTTTAAGTCTTTTCAAGGGGAAAAATGCTTCTATTTAGTGACAGATTTGTAGCATATCAGAGAACGTTCACATTGTTTTAGAGGATCTATTTCATCATATAAAGTTACAGTCCTCAAATTCATTCCATTTATTTAGAATATTTAGAAATTGAATTGAATTTGTCGGTACTTCATATTTAAAGTGCCCCTATTTTGCTATATTAATGGTGCCTAATTTAGTTTTAGAGGTCTCCTACAATAGGTTTACATGCATCACAGGTCAAAAACTATTTAATTTTCTTATAGAGCCTACTCTGCTCTGATTGGTCAGATGGCAGAGTCTATTGTGATTGGTCTATTGCTTACAGTGCGTGTCAGAACGGAAACACACATTACCAAATCTGAATTTAAGCTCTGAAGCCTACCTCAGCGCTTCGGTTTTATCGTTTCAATTCAAGCCCGAGTCCTCATCTTTTGATAGTGCATGCAAAGTGGATTTGCTTTCACAGCGCAGAACAGCGTCTTCAATCTCACAACACAACATGGGTCAACGTAGATGTTGTTCGTGGGCAGCAAGTGAAGACCATAGACTGGCATTATGGAAATATGTTACAAACCTATGTAGGTTCGAGCAGGAAGGAAGACTGGAATTACTGTTCTTTTGGGAGTTTTTATCTATTTATCGTGAACTCGTGATATTTAAAACTTTGCAGACCTTTAACATTCACAGACAGCTATATTACACACTACATGAAATGTAATATCCGAAAAAGCATAATAGGGGTACTTTAAAATGTCCTTGATTTGATTTACTTAGTGTTAAACTATATGCTGTGTGTGTATTTTGTGGTTGCAGGAGAAAGATAAACTTTATGTGGAGCTGAAACACATCCTTGCTCGGCAGCCCGGTCCGGAGGCAGCAGAAAAACTGCAGGTTTATCAGCGAACTCTCCGCGAGAAGACCAAACAACTGAAGGTGCTTTAAAAACATCATCTTTTATTGTCTTTTCCGGTCTTTCTTCATAAAGTTACACAATAATAGTGTACAATAAAAAAAAAAAGAAGTAATTTTACCAAATTGAATAGTTTAATGTAATGGTATTGTTTAAATTAAGTTAATTTTGTAATTAAATTAATTTATTAACAGACCCCCGACCCCCTTTATCTGTGATACGTAGGCTAGATCCCCCTTCCAACTCACTAAAGGGTTTTCTCACATAAATCATTCCTCCTCTCATTCCTCTCCCATCATCCTCGTCTCCTCATTCCCCCTCTCACCATCACACAAAATGAATAATTAGTTACTTCACCACTTAATTAAGAGTTCAGGTCCATCTGGAGACAGGGACCACTAATGTCATTTTTAATGAGTCAGTTCGGTTTAAGCTGCCTCGTCCTGTCCTATTAAAAAGGCGAGAAGCAGAGATGAGAGCGGTTAAAAAGTTATGAGCCTCTGCTGAGCCTTAGGTGACCTTATAATATCCATATGGCCTTGATATACGTTGATCTTTAAGCTGGGTTTTGATCAGGTTTTTGCCATGTAATGGCTAACATTAGGATCCAGGAAACTGACCCTGGATCTGAAAACGAGGCAAACCTCCCTCTGCAATCGGGACGATATAGAAAGTGCTCCGTTACGTTCGCCATCTTTTTAAAAAATGGACGTAACAGACTTTAAAGACTCAAAACGCCTTAGCTCGGCAGAAATTCTGAGCTGATCTATTAGAATATCTGCAGTGTGGAGTGTAAAACTCTCTGGCGTCCTTGAACTTAAAAATAACGGCCCGAAGGTAGGCATAGGGGGGTTTGGCTTTCTGATAATTTATTGCCAAGCTTAAAATGAGTTACGCACCGGAGGCATCACTGGCAAAGCTTTAAATAAACAAAGCTCAGCATAATTAACATTAGAACAGAAGCCCTACTAATGAGCCAAATGGAAAAATCAACCCGTTCTTTGTTTTGATTGAAGCATGTCCTCCCGCTCCAACCTCCCTTTAAGAAATTAACATTAATTAACACCGGTCTTTTGACTCTCCATGCTTGTTTGGAAAATGTTTCCAGAGTTTTTGTCTTTATAAAATACCCATGCGAGTCAGAATATTATTATAGGCTTTATGAAAACCACACTGCAGTTGAAGTATTTTGTTAATTTGTAAAGTGATATGTGCCAAAAGTGCAGTTTTTGCTTGAAAGTTGGTTAAACAATGCAATTGTTGGCCCAGTTCAACACCCGAATGTGAATTTCAATCCAAAAAAAAGTTTTAATTGTTGCAGGAAAAAAACTAAACTCTTTTTCCAAATGATTTGTATTCAATTTTGTGGATGGACAAACATTTAAAGGGAAAAACTTTCATTGAACAGAAACATTATGAATGCCTGCTCTGCGCAAAATCCTTTCCAAATTGTCCACTGCAAATATGGGATTCTCTCTCTCTTTCCTCTCTCACTTCCTGTCCATCTTCCTCCTCCTGTTCCTTTGATTACTGAGCTCTGGGCTGTTGGGTCACCCGCACTATGTGGGTGGTTTCGAGCACATTGGATGAATGACAATTAGAGCTTGACTGATATGTGCAAAGATTGACGGAGATCAATGAGATGCCGCAGAGGAAATCACTCCATTTTTTTTTTGCTCGGAGGGAGAGATGAGGTGACCGCGTGTTAAGCCGAACACATCCTCAGTGATAGATCACAACTGTACAACTAGGACACATTTATAGCAAAGAGGTGCCTACTGAAGGGTGAGCGTGGCTTTGGGAAACATTTTTAAGTAATTGACAAATGGGCTCTTAGATGCTTTGCAATATTTAGATGGTGTGCAACATAACTGGAAGCACCAAAGCAGTGGATATAAAAGCTATTAGCTACTTTTAGTGTTTTATCATGGTTATGGGGTGTTGTTCAGTAATTAATTTCTAGCTATTAATTACGTCTTCAACGGTGTACTTTTAGATTACTTAGGTTTCTCTCTCTAAAAAAAAGTATTGCATTACTAAGTTACCACAAATGACTTTCTAAATCCAGTTGAACAATACAAGCATTGACATGAAACTGCTCTTTTTTCTTTAAAAAACAAATTAATTCTTTAAAATAAATAATATAAAATTGCATAATATTCTCAGACTGACATACATTTTAACATTAGAATTTAAATTATGATGGGAAATCCACTATTGTTTTATATAGAATTGTTCTAGTCTTTAGAGTATTTAATGCAATTTCATCAGAAGTAACTAATTCAATTACAGAAAAAAATCCCTTACTTTACTTTTTCAAGAGAAAATTAATTAAATGACAGGAATTGAAATGCTTAGTAATGGTTTACACCCAACACTGGTGTTGTTAGGAATAACGTGGAGGACTTAATCATGGTGAATCACTGTGAGAATGTGTTGTTTTCATAAAATTATAATTTAATTAAAACCAGTAATGTTCAATAAATACTAAAATAAAAACTGCCAATAAACATTAAACCCTATGGGCCCTATTTTAACGATCTGAAACGCAAGTGTCAAAGCGCAAAGCGCAAGTAACTTTGTGGGCGGATCCCGGCGCTGTTGCTATTTTCCCGGCGGGATAAATGCCTCTTGCGCCTGGCGCAAATCTAAAAGGGGTTGGTCTGAAGTAGCTACATTATTCATAGGTGTGGTTTGGGCGTAACGTGAAATAAACCAATCAGAGCGTCATCTCACATTCCCTTTAAGAGCAGGCGCGCTTGTTCTAAAGCGGATTCCTATTATAACAGCGGATTTGCCAGGCGCGCGCCAGGAGCGGTTCACAGCCGAGGAGAGCAACGTTCTCGTCAGGCCCGTAAAACACAGAGAAGTGACATTGGGGATGGAGAAACCCACCCAAATTAACTTCTGTTAAACAGGCGTATGATAATTTGGGTAAATGTGTAAGCTACATGTATGCTTTTATAATAAATTGTCTATCTATCTATCTATCTATCTATCTATCTATCTATCTATCTATCTATCTATCTATCTATCTATCTATCTATCTATCTATCTATCTATCTATCTATCTATCTATCGTAATAATGTATGATTTGCAAAAATGAAAACTGCTGCTTAGATGAGAGAATCAAAGTGTATGCGCATTGTGCACACGCTACATTGATTATGGCCAAGCATGCACCCTTAAAATAGCATAATGAACAACGCGCAACGCGCCACTGACTTTAGACTAGTTTTTTTCTGGTCAGTGGCGCATTTGTTTTATAGAACAGCAAAATAGCATGAGGGAAAGTTTGCGCCGGAACACGACTCCTCTTTGCGCTGAACCGCCCCGGGGAGCGCAAGTGTATTTCTTAGTTAACCGACGTGCGTCTGTGGAGGGAAAAGCCTGCTTTGCGCGGGTGCAAAATAGGAATGATACATGCGTCAGTGCACAAAGTCATTTGCGCCGAGTGCAAGATAGGGCCCTATATGTGGCTTATCACTTGACAATTAGTCTGCAAAGTTAATAAACCTACTTAATGTAAACCTTTTTTTGACCTATATGAATTAAACTAAGAAATTTTATTTTTCATAAAGAAAATAAAGCCTAATTTTAAGTACATTTAACATTTTATTAATCACAGCATTTTGTATTAAATTAAGCACATTTTCCTTAATTTCTCATTATGTTTTAACAAATTATAATGTGTACAGTACAATTTCATACAATTACATTATGAACTTTTTCATGCAGTTGACCTGGTTATGGTTGCCAAGCAAGTTGCAGCAACCAAGTGCATTATTACAGAAATTACATGACGTAAAGTCGCAGACGTGCACATATCAACTATTTTATCTTGTCCAATCAGATTTTTGATTGCACTAGCACATTTTTTACATGTTTTGAGTTCATCTCCAACCTTTTTTCATTTCTTCTACAGGCCTTAACAGCTGAGCTCAACATGCGCGAGTCCCAAGCAGAAGACTACAAGTATGAAATCGAACGCTTGGCACATGAACTCCAGGAAGTCAAGAAAAAATACCTCGCACAGAAACGGAAAGAGCAGGAGTACAGGTGAGAAAGAAGGGTGTTAACCCAAAAATTACAATTCTGTCATTTACCCACCCTCATGTTCTTCTAAACCTGTATGACTTTCTTTCTTCTGTGTAACACAAAAGAACAACTTTTTAATGCTTAAAGGGTTAGTTCACCCACAAGTTATCCCATAATTTATTCACCCTCAAGCCATCCTAGGTGTATATGAATTTCTTCTTTCATCCAAACACAATCGGAGTTATATAAGAAAATTATCCTGGCTCTTCCTAGCTTTATAATGGGAGTGAATAGAGCTTTTTGAAGCTTCAAAAAAAAAAAAAAGTATATCCATCATAAAAGTAATCCATACGGCTTCAGGGGGTTAATAAAGTCCTTCTGAAGCGAAGCGATGGGTTTTTATAAGAAAAATATCCATATTTATAACTTTATAAACTATAATCACTGGCTTCCGGAAACTGCCGTACGTGAGTCAAGTTCCGCCAGACTAGTGACCTCTCATTTTTGGGTGAACTCCCCCTTTAAAAGCATCAGGCACCATAAATGAGGATGAGTAAATAATGACAGAATTTTCATATTTGGCTAATCTAAGTATTTAAAAATAGCCTTGTGTCAGAATTTCAGTGTGAGTGCATGTGGATTCAGGTGGAAGACGTTAATGCCAGATCAGCATAAAATGTAACATTATATCCACGATTTAAGTCAGACCAGCAGAAAGCTCTCATAGTGTTTGTATGTGCATGGTGTCTGTGTATCCATAAATTTCATGCCACTGACAGAAAATGACCTTCAGTATTGCCAACAAGCAGACATGAACGGCAGCCTCTGACACGGACGAAAATGATACCTCAAATAACGGTGAGAAAGGAAAAAGGCATTTGGAGCTGGAGAGAAATCAATGAGCCAGTGAATTGGAAAGATTTCTCTTATTTCGACTCTGTGTTCTTGGGAGCAAATCGTGACACCGAAAATTATAGAGTGACGCAAAGCCGGTGTGTGTTACGCCGAGAAAAACGCTGATTAGTAGGACCCTGCCAAGTTCCACTGCTATCGGCCTTCGATCGAATGAAATTATGACTAATCGTGTGGTATTTTGGAAGCATGTCTGTTGTTTAACCTGGGGAGTCTTATTTTCTAAAGCACTTGCTTAGGAGAGCATTGATTTTATGTTTGCAATATGCTAACCACTACGGTTACCCAAATACACAATTATCACAATTACTCAAGTCACATCCGGAACTATTTCAGTTGCCACACACACACATCCAGAACACATTCTTAGTGAAACATGAGCTGAGGAAATCTGCATGTAAGGCCATTCTTATGTTAATGGACCGGTAAAATTTACATACGAATATTTTTTTACAATGATTCAAACACAAATTAGTTCTGCACGTGTTTCATTAATAAGGTGATTATAATGCGCATGTTTCGGTCTTCTTTCAGAAAAGTAACCATCAGGTTATTCCCTGTGAACCATATTGTTATAATTTCCTGAAGACTTTTGAATATAATGGTTACTTTACTGAAATGAGGAAGCCTTTATGACGAATGTGACCAACAAATGCGACTTTTGGAGGACACATCCTTCAAGATGAGACGCAGCTGACATTTTTTGTTAGAGGTTGACGCATCAATGACAACATACAGATTGCATGGATCTGATTGGCCAGTATCTGCCACCTGGTTGCAAGCACAACTGCCTTACTTCTTGTCACACCACAGAATGTTCCACTGTGTTAATGATTTGTTGGTGGACCAGTAGGAGTCTTAGGAAAATGCCTGGTTGCCTTTGCGTGGCGTCTTAATAAGAGGAAAATTAAATAGCATCCATCATCTCTAGTGATCTACAATTTCATAACTGAATCCCAGAGAATGACTTGATTTCTAATTGAGATATATAAGCTGAGTTTAATGATTTACTTTTCTCGGATAAAAGTTCTATCAGTCCTCACACATGTGTTTGATCTGTCTATTAATCATAGTAATGAAGTAGAAATAGTTACACTATCATTGAAAAAAAGTTTGGGGTTGGAAAGATGTTTCAATGTTTTTAAAATAAGTGTCTTATTCTCACCCAGGCTGCATGTTTTCGATAAAAAATATATATATTTGAATATATTTTTGAATAAAATATAATATAACAGCATTTATTTGAAACCAGCAGGTCTGGGAAATCTAAACAGAAGCTCTATGTGAGCTTTGAATGTGTTTTTAGATATCAAATAAACCTGATACCCTTTTGGCTTCATAAACTTTGTGAAATGCTGATGATGTAATGTGCCATGAGATTTGGCTCATATTTCAGAAGTCTCCCGCTATCCTGTCCAGGAAAACAGTTTGCACATTTATCAGATATAATATTCATAAGGTAATGAAATGCGATTACCATGTCCATTTTACCAAGGTGTCATATAGTTAACATCATTTTCTTGCTATCTGTTTCTCATAAAAACGTCCAACAATATTTACTAAGTAGACTACCGTAAGTAGACCAAATATCCTTTTCGGAGCTCATATCTTTTGTCTTGTTTGTAACATATACAGCCTTAAACTGTTTGTCTGGGTCGACTGCAGACATCACTTCCTCCTCTGTTTTGAATTCTCCTGGCTGCACGTTGAAACATTACACTTAAGCCTTGCTGATGGGCAGTATATTGATTTCCTTTTTTCCCTCTGACATCTCGTGAGCTCAGACCAATGGCTTAATTCTACACAAATCCCACATCAGTGTTTTCACACCAAGTAAAACTAGTCGCTCATAATAAGTAATGAAGAAGGTATTGTTTTCTTCACACCAGAAGAAGGATGAAGGCATTTAGCTGAAGGACAGAGATATTTAAGGAAAGCAAATAATGTGATTTGCAGTCGTTGCGAATTGAAACAGCTCTGTTATTAAAGAAAAGCACCTTGATATGTAACTGAATCGTGGCTACATTGAATTGTGGTGATTGAAGAATGATTGATTGATATTAAAGGGACCATATAATGCCATTTTTGTACAAGCTAGTATGATTCTTTAGGGTCTAAATTAAAAGTTTGTAATATACTTTAATTAAAAATTCTCATTAGTATTGTAAGAAAACACTTATTTTACTTGGTCAAAAACAGCTCTGTTTTCAGCACGCCGTTTCAGTGCATATGACTTTAAATAATAATGAGCTTTGCTCACCCCGCCTCTCTGTTCTGTGCGTACACCGTTTGTAACACAATAACACAATAACCATAATGCGTTGTTCAGTATAAACGTGGGGTTATGAATTATATTCAGAAAACATCATACATAGAAAACATGCCGTAATGTACCCGAAGTGTAAACCTTAGACGCATTCATTGTGAAGCGTGCAGCTAGCGATTTGCAAAGATTAATATAAATATTTATATAAAGTTTAATAAAACGTTACATTCACTTCAGTTGTTCTAGAGGTTCAGCAGGAACACGAATAGCTGTTAACGATCTTTTTTTCACGAGCAGCTTCTTAGCAAAACCAGCTCATACTGACCCTCGTTTTTAAAGCAGTCTGGTGAGAAATGATTCGCGCAAACATGAAAGCATTGACGTTGCTCGTGGGGAATATTCCCTTCGAAAACAAACTCAGCCACTGCGTCTTCAGCGGTTTGGATTTAGGAACATTAAAATGACTGCTGTGTTCGTTATTACACCCAAGAACAGAACACCACAATCACAGTCGCCATTCTGCTCATAGACAGTGCTCCAGCATATCAACAATGACTGCGTCGGTCCGCGCAGACTATGATTGACAGCTCCCTCACGAGCGAGGGCAGGTCTGTGTTGAAACGATGCTGTCAATCAACAATCGTGGGAGGGGCTTCCGACCGTGTGACGTCACAAAATCGAACGGCTCAATTTGAGGCAGGGGAAAACATATAAGGAGATTCAAACAAAAACACTGGATGGATTTTTATCATTTTATGATGGTTGTGTACAGGCACTGCCTGTACACAACCATCACACACATTTCAGTATAATCAACTTGTAAAAGTGCATGTACCATTATATGACCCCTTTAAGGTTTAAGTAAAATCACCATGCTACACAGTGCTAGCAAGTGTTACAGAGTGATTGTAGCTTTTAAGTATTTATCTACTTTTTGTTAGTAACTTTTAGCCAACTACTTTTTTCTAGGGTAACCTAACTTTAGTTTAAAGTCGCCATTTTTGGGGCTTTTAGTATGAATATGTTAGCCTTACTGTTATCTATAAGCTACTGTGCTCCAAAACATTGACAAAATTAGCATTTAGAAGATAAAAGCATTTAAAACTTCAGTCTCTTACTTCCGCCATTATGGATCAATTATATTCATGACATCACTCTGCACTTCAGCTTCTCATCAGATTTTCTGTCCAATCAAATGCTTTCTTGAATCTGAAGCCCCGCCCCTACATTATAAATAGATGCTGCAGCTAAAATCATTCACTTATTCACACAATTACTACTTTCTACATGGTTAATGGCACATAGTGCACTATATAGGGGATAGGGAATGATTCAGATGATGTAAATATGCTTTCCATTGGGGTAAATGAAGTCTGGTTTCACATTAGTGTCACGCGAACCGCCACTGCGCGCACACAGTCTGCTCCGGTCCAGAGACACGATAGCACAGCGGATCATATGCGCGAGTCGGCGCAGACCACAAAACGTATCGGACACTTTTGAATTCTGCACTGACTGCTGTATTTTAAAGCAATATGGAGGAGATTATGAGGAGAAATGGTTAGAGAGATTAGGAGGAAACTGCAGCTGTGATATAAACTCAACACTATTGGCTATTTTAATAAAGGGGAGGAGCTGTACGATATATCCCGCCCTGTCTTCCTGTTTCAGTGGAAATTACGTCAACACATTAGATAATGCTGCGCGTTTCAATGCACTTCAGTGGACCTTTAACTACTTTAAATAATGAGTAGGTTGGCAACACTGAATGCTGCATGCTATGAGTTTTAAGACCACATTTTCAGCATATTGGAGGAGGCAAGGATGGTCGAGTGTTTTTAAATAAGGCAGGAGATCAAGGGGGTAGAAATCTGCTTGCCTAGCTTTTTTAACCTTTCTGGTTAGCACATGTTGCAGCCCTTCCTGTCTACATTTTGTAATGGGCAGAAAATCTTTCATGCTTAAAGTAGCAATTATAGCAACATCAATGAATAGATTTAGATGGGTCAAAATGAGTCAATGGGTGGATATAGATGGTTAAAAGGTTGAATAAATAATGCAGGACTTTGGTGCATGTGTAACTGACCAGTGTATTGCCATTAAGCCTAATGCAGTGGGGTTCAAAAGCCTGAGACTGTTAGCAAAAATAATTTGATCTAATTGACTTTTCACATTTCCGGGTTTTTCAGAAGCGGAAGTCGTCAACCCTCCCACTCACTCCCTCTAAATCACTCGCAAATGCGACCAGATTTCATGCTTGGCGACTTAAAAATGTCTAGATCCGGGACAGTCTTACCGACGTCACGAAAGTGCGGACTCGTAGGAAGACCACGAGTGCTTAGGGTGCCATTTGGGACACGGCCATAGTTTGATTGATTCCCGATCGGGCCAGTGCTGTATCGTCATGAAAGTTTTTCATTTGCAAATGTTTGAGATGTCTTTCATGAGTTCAAATGCTCACGAAGAAGAGTGCTGAAGAGCCTGAGCCTGAAGAGTCTGAGAATCTACTTGCACTTCAGAATGCTTTTATGATGCAAGATTAATGTAAACAGCCCACTGCAAACACCTTTGTAATTCGCTTCAACCTTTTCGAACTTTATGAATGGTTATTTTATAGAAGGTTCTAGTGGTGTGTGTAAGGGATTGGAAGCAAGCTGTTTCTAAAGCATGCAGTGCCTCTGCCATTAAAAACTAAGCTCAGAATCGATTCGAGAGAGAATCGAGATGTGTTTGGAAAATTTCAGAATCGATATAGAATCAATTCTCGATTCACGATGCATCGATTTATTGTCCCAGGCCTACTGTTTACACTTGTCTTAGTCTGGCGAGTAAAATAAAAAAATGTACTAGCCAATGGCGACTTGAGCTTCAGTGTGTTCGTAGAGGGTTGGTTGGGTAAACTTCTATAGCAGTGAATGAGAGACTACATTAAATATGTTTGTGTGTGTTCCCAGTTGCTCAAATAGCAAAAAAAAAATCTCAATAGTGTTTTTGACAACTTTCAAAAAGAGGAAAATAATAGAGAGCGATTCAATTTTACTGTCACTCCCACAGCCTTAGAAACACCCTTACATCAGTCTTAACTCGTTTTTTTTGTTGTAATTTGATGCAAAGGTGATATAATACAATGTATAGTGTTATAAATGTAGATAAACCATTTTAACAATGAAAATATATCAATAAAAAACCATCGCAAACCTGCAGATAATAGGAAAAACAACCAAAAAAGATCGGTCGACAATCTGCAAACGAGAAACTCTCGCACACTATCAGAACTTGCATTTAAAAACTCTTTATTAGCAACGTTTCGGTCTCACGACCTTCATCGGGCATGCAACAATGAAAATATAAAAAAACTTTGCAGGATTTATGATGCTGATGACTGTTAAAACACATCATCACAGTGAAAAGGGTCCATTTAACACATTTTCCCCGTTGCAAATAATATTATCAGCATAAAAATAGTGCAGAGTTGGACTGAAAAATGTACATGATTTTCTTAGTATTTCTTAGTATTTGGTTGTTTTAACGGCACCAGCACTCCAGCTGACATGTATAAATTACATCTGACTAGTGACCTAGAAATAGAGCAGAATCTTTTTCCTTTGACATCATAACATTATTTTTTTTATTTAAATTGTACAGAATCTTAAAACTTTCTTTTTATTTACATTTAAATTATATCTTGAATCCTAATTTCAAGACTTTAGAACTGACAGTATATCTGTCACAGTCACCACCTAATTGGCTTTATGCCACAGCTTCACTACTTCCTGAACTTCAGCCAGCCCTTTGTTTCCTGTCTGTCATTATTGGACAAACTGATTAATCCAGGTGTGCCTGGCCTCAGTAACAATAATCAGGCACACCTGGATTAATCAGTTTGTCCAATAATGACAGACAGGAAACAAAGGGCTGGCTGAAGTTCAGGAAGTAGTGAAGCTGTGCATAAAGCCTATTGTCATCGTTACTGTCATGTGTTAGTCACCGTCTGCACTACAGTTCCCATCATCCTCCTTGGCCCACACCTGCACCTCCTTCATCATTACCCGCACCTGCCAGCACTTATCATCATCATCTGCATCACCTGTGTTCTGCCAATCAGTGTTCATCTGTGTCACCTGGTTTCTGTTAATCTGTGTTTGTATTTAGTTCCTTTCAGTTCAGCCAGTCTTGGTCGGTTCTTAGTTCTAATTAGTGTGTGTTCATCCTGCCTGTACCTGTTGGAATCTTATTATATTTAGTACAAGTTTGTATTGGAGAATTCTGACTCATCATCTTCATCTTCCTACAGCACACCATGACAATATCACTCTTAAAAATAAAGGTTCTTTATTGGTATCAATGGTTCCATGTAGAACCTTTAGCATCCATTGGATATTTCCATTGCGCAAAACGTTCTTTAGAGTAAAAAAAACCAAAACAATGGTTCTTTATATTATTCAAATGTGCTTTACACTAAGAAAAAATATATATTTTAAGAACTTTTCACAGAAAGGTTCTTTGTGGAACCAAAAATGGTTCTTCTATGGTACCGCAGCGAAGGAACCTTTATTATTGAGTGTAGTAAAGTGTGATGTGGTAAAGTTCTGTTCAGTACCATAAGGACATTAATGGTGTTGCATTGGGAAAATATCCTCTGAATTATGCATTTACACATTGATATGTTTTGTTTTTTGAGGGTTTGGAAAAAAAACAAATCTAAACTGCAGTGCATATGTTGTGAATGACATTTCAAAGAATCGACAATGACATTATGAAGTAAATGAATCACACTCCCTTTGTTCCTAATAGCAGTCTCTTGCTGATCAAAAGCCTGGCGCTGTGTAATTTTGCTCCTAATGTTAATGACTGCATGGTTGATTTCAAGAGCAAATGAAATTCCCCTAATTAATTTTAGATAAAAAAAAAAAAAATAGTTGCCCCAGCCATTTCCCCTCTATCAAATAATCTGTCAGCGCAGAGCAGAAGCTAAAGCTTCTATATTTTTGTTTTGATAGGTTCAAGTGTGTTTACTGCTCTGTATTCTTTCCTGTCCTGTTGGGTTTTATTCTCCATCTTTCACTTAAAGGCTTTTATGCTTCATGCTATTGTTTTCCATTAAATTTCTTTTGTCTCCCTCTTTTTTTTTCATTTTCTCCCCTTCGCTTTTCAGATGTGCTCACAGACCATTTGAAACTTAATCTCGACCAACCCTTTCTGTTCTCTCTGCTTGTGTGCTTCAGCTCCACCGAGGTGTGGTAACTGGCTCCAAAACTCCGGAAGCCATTTTGGCTCGCTCAGGACATTTGGATTAACTGCTTTAAACACACAGTACTGTTTTTTTTTTAATACATTTTGGGAAACATGAAGGCTTGGAGAGCTTGTGCAATGTCAGGACTAAGCTAGCCACTCACAGATATGAATGATATACAGACCTCTTGTGGGATCCTGAGGTGTTTTTTTTTGTTTTGTTCTGATTTCCCTGAAAAACAGCTTGTATCTTCCCATTTGTCTGTATTTTGAAGGGTTTCAGCATCTGATGTACAGGCTTTTTTTTTTTTTCATTGCACCGATGACTTTATCAAATTGATGCCTTCCCAGTGGACCAATGTAGGTCATCTAGTCCAGAGGAGAGCTGCTCCCTCAAATGAGCCTGGTTTCTCCCAAAGTATTTTTTCTCCATTTCTGTCAACTGATGGAATTTGGGTTCCTTGCCTCTGTCACCTTTGTCTTGCTTAGTTGGGGGCACTTAATATTCAGCAATATTATTGATTTGACTGCACTAACGCTATTGGATGAGAACAATACTTGAACTGAATTGAGCTATAATGACACTATTGTCTTCTCCCTTATAGCTGAATCAATTTTTTTTTTTTCAAAACTGATGAAGTTTGCAACATCGACACTGTTATTGAACTGAATTTAATCAGCATTGAACTGGCTCAAGCTGAATAGCGACACTATTGTCTACTGAAGAGCTGCTTATAGCTGAATTGAACTTGTTTCATAATGAATTAACTTTACACAGTTATTGAACTGAATTGAGTCTAGACTGAACTGAATTGAGCTGATTAATGACACTATTATCTTACAGCTGCTTTACAGCGGAACTTGAGTTTGTCTCATATTTTGTTTGCATCATTCATTCTGTTACTTTCCTGTTTATTACTACGAAGCTGCTTGAAACTATTTCTATTGTATAAAGCGCTATAAAAAATAAAGGTGACTTGACTTGACCAATGCATCACATGCTCAGAACAGAAGTTGAAAGTGTAGTTACATTGGGTAACACTTTAAAACAAGGTTCATTAGTTAACATTAGTTAATGTATTAACTAACAGGAACTAAACATGAGCGATACATTTGTCACAGTATTTATTCATCTTTGTTAATGTTAGTTAATACAAATATAACTGTTCATTGTTTGTTCATGTTAGTTCACAGTGCATTAACTAATGTTAACAAATGCAACCTTTGATTTTAATAACGTAATAGTAAATGTTAAAATCAATAATAACTAAGATTAATAACTGCTCAAGAAGTTTTGTTCATGCTTAGTTCATGTCAACTAAGGTAGTTAACTAATGAAACTTATTGTAAAGTGTTACTGTACCTTATATTGCACTGTTGGTGTTGCAATGTGGATTGTAGAGTTAATAATTATACAAAATAGCAACAATATAATAATAATAATAATGAAATTGTATACTGTAGCATACAAATACAAGAAATGGAGCCCAAAGTGCTTTACAATAAAAAAAGCATTACAATAAGCAAGCACAAAGAGGTAAACCTTTTAAATGACAAACATCCAGAAAGACTACAAGAAAACATCTCAGCAGCAAAATAAAATGATTCAATAAAACAAACAACATATATGGGGAAGACTAGAATAATGCTGTTTAGTGCCACTAGTTCCATTAGTGGCCCCCCACAAATTTCCATTCCTCGTTAGATTGGACATTTCAGTGCAAATGAAATATTGCAATAACTAATCATAAGGGGAGTGAGTGACCAAGCCCTCATTTCACATAAGTTTTCACGGGATTAACAGTCAACCGAATGTTATTTTTTTACTACATTTATAGAACCATAAAGAACACGTTTGAGAGCAAAGCAAATAAACACTGTTTGGTTCCTTCCTCTCTCCCAGGGAAAGCACGTAATAAGCTTCAAGCTTTATTGATTGATTAAAACATAAGAGACCACACATTGAAATAGTCCCTGCTTTTTTCTCTCTCTTAGAAATGAAGACTGTTTACAATAAATATCAGAGCTACAAAAAGAACAAGAAATTGATAGCAATTAAGAATATTTTAATGGCACTGTTTGATGTTCTAAATGTTATACAGTGTATGATGTGGGGTTTTTTTTTGTACTTTGGGGTTTTGGGACAGTGAGATAATGACACCAAAAGATTTATTTTAAATTAGAGCTCAGCAGAGCTAAAATTGACCTGAAGAACTAAACTGGCGGTGTCAATTAACGGTTCTGTGTCCCTAGACACCATTTTATTACAAGCCATCAATATTTCGCTAACCACTGCAAAGCAAACAAATCATTTTAACTTTCAGACTGGATCTTTAATGCTGCCTGTCATCAAATCATTCATTTTCAGACTTCCCCCCCCCCCCTTGCTTAACGGAACCGAGAGAAATGTAATCACAGCTGGCTTGGTTTGTAAATTCTCTGTTTCAGATGACGTGCGATGAGCGATGGTGTCTTGATGCCTTCATTTGAAATGAGGGAATAGACAGGAGGCAACCAAGACGCTGACAAGTTCACAATGAATTGCATGCAAATGAGGACATGTGGATTATTGCATTCTGGGGAGCGAATGAGACGGGCAGCATCGGTAGCCATGTTTATGAGGTGTGATGCAAACAAGAGGCAGTAATGAGAGTTGATCAAGCTGACAAGGTGCAGAAACACTCAGCGTGCATATAAGCAGATACGCAAATACAAACCTTCAGGAATAACTTCCCGGCTCATAGTTGAGTGAGCGCTTACTGACTGGAAATATCTTGTGGAGGTTTGGTTGAGAGCAATGTCAGAGGTTTTGAATGAGAATTTCTTCCTTGTAAAACTTAGTTGCCACAGTTTTGTTAGTTCCCACTATGCAGCCATACAAATTTGATTTCATGTTTATAAAAATCTCTAAGAGCAATAGTCCGTATGACATGCACATTGTAGGTTCATGACTGTTCATGTGTAAATCTGATCAACTTAGCATTTTTAATATGTGGATTGTAGAAATATTGTCGCGGCGGTCGGAAACCTTGTATCTCTGTATTATTTTTGTCATCATTACTATTGGTTACCCTTTACGTCTATCTGTGGGTTTTGCAAATATCCAACCAATGAAAAGTATTACAAATAGCTTGTGACTAAACCTCATAACTCCATGATATTTTTGCCAAATGACAGAAAAAACTGAGCGCCCACATAGCTACAGTAAACTTTATAATCTTTAAGTCGATGGAAACGTAATGCCCAAAATTCTGCGAAATTCGCTGGTAAAAAACCATGTAACTCCATTTGAGCTTGATTTTGGTAAAATGTTATTGTTAATGTTATAATGACAAATGCAAGTTTCTGACCACATATAGAGCCACAATATCAACTTTGACAATGCTTTCAATTTCCTGAAAAGGTTTCTGCCTGGCCGGCAGCGATGATAAATTTAACTTCTTTGTTTAACAATTATTAATGCATAAGTGAGATGTATTAGAGCAATGTTTGGTATGATTATTGTGTCAAAAAGCAGAAATAAAACAAAAATTAAAACACTCAACTTAGTTACCATGAAAAAAATGACAGTCCTTGCTTCTTTTTATGTTGCCGTGTATATTATTTAAAGCATTTAGATAATTCATCATTATAATTCATGTGCTCTCGTAATCTTTAATAAAAAAAAAATGATAATTTCCCATGAACAGTGAGCCAACGATCCAATCAATTCTCAATGGACAAAATCAAGCCCCGCCCTAATTTTTTTTTTAAAAATTATTTGAGAAGCTGGGATATACACTCACCTAAAGGATAATTAGGAACACCATACTAATACTGTGTTTGACCCCCTTTCGCCTTCAGAACTGCCTTAATTCTACGTGGCATTGATTCAACAAGGTGCTGAAATGTTGGCCCATATTGATAGGATAGCATCTGGCAGTTGATGGAGATTTGTGGGATGCACATTCAGGGCACGAGCTCCCGTTCCACCACATCCCAAAGATGCTCTATTGGGTTGAGATCTGGTGACTGTGGGGGTCATTTTAGTACAGTGAACTCATTGTCATGTTCAAGAAACCAATTTGAAATGATTTGAGCTTTGTGACATGGTGCATTATCCTGCTGGAAGTAGCCATCAGAGGATGGGTGCATGGTGGCCATAAAGGGATGGACATGGTCAGAAACAATGCTCAGGTAGGCCGTGGCATTTAAACGATGCCCAATGGCGCTAAGGGGCCTAAAGTGTGCCAAGAAAACATCACCCACACCATTACACCACCACCACCAGCCTAGGAACAAGGCATGATCGATCCATGTTCTCATTCTGTTTATGCCAAAATCTGACTCTACCATCTGAATGTCTCAACAGAAATCGAGACTCATCAGACCAGGCAACATTTTTCCAGTCTTCAACTGTCCAATTTTGGTGAGCTCTTGCAAATTGTAGCCTCTTTTTCCTATTTGTAGTGGAGATGAGTGGTACCCGGTGGGGTCTTCTGCTGTTGTAGCCCATCCGCCTCAAGGTTGTGCGTGTTGTGGCTTCACAAATGCTTTGCTGCATACCTCGGTTGTAACGAGTGGTTATTTCAGTCAAAGTTGCTCTTCTATCAGCTTGAATCAGTCGGCCCTCTCTTTCTCCTCTGACCTCTAGCATCAACAAGGCATTTTCGCCCACAGGACTGCCGCATACTGGATGTTTTTCCCTTTTCACACCATTCTTTGTAAACCCTAGAAATGGTTGTGCGTGAAAATCACAGTAACTGAGCAGATTGTGAAATACTCAGACCGGCCCGTCTGGCACCAACAACCATGCCACGCTCAAAATTGCTTAAATCACCTTTCTTTCCCATTCTGACATTCAGTTTGGAGTTCAGGAGATTGTCTTGACCAGGACCACACCCCTAAATGCATTGAAGCAACTGCCATGTGATTGGTTGATTAGATAATTGCATTAATGAGAAAATGAACAAGTGTTCCTCATAATCCTTGGTACATCACAATAAGAAAGAAAAGTCAAGTCACCTTTATTTATATACAGCTTTATACAATACAGATTGTTTCAATGCAGCTTTACAGTGATAAGAGGAAAATGAGTCAATGATGCAAACAGTTCATTTCGGTTGTACAAAAGATGTTGCATTTTCTGTGTCATGCCAACTTGAAATTAAAAATATGGGAAAAAGTCAATTTCACTCTATCAAACACTGGTGAAACATCTACTATAATGAAATATTTGTGGTTTTGATGTTGGTTGCAAAAATTGTATTTCATCAGAGTACATTTTGAATGCCTGTGAGTGGACAAAATATGATTTTTAGAATCAGTTAAGTAACAACACCTACAATTAGCTAACTGGCTATTGAATATAACCAGCCTTTACCTTTTTTGTATTCTTCTTTCTACATGGCATGTGAGATGGTGTAATCTTACTGGACCTTTTCATGAATTGGTACTTGAGATTTTGTGATTTTGAATCCACATCTGCTAGTGTAGACTAAAAAGTTTTATTTCAAGAAAAATGCCAAAACAGGTAATAAAAGTCATGAAGCCATTCCATAGGAATGAGCATTCTGTATGTGTAGATTTCCTGAAAGTTTTATAATCATTTGGGGTGGCAAGATTGCATCTTTATTGTTTTTTTTTGTTTTTTTTGTACTAGCATCAAGGTCAGGTCAATTTATGTGTATTTGTATAGCACATTTTCAGAATATATGTAGTTTGAAAGCAGAAAACCATGCCTTAATGTCTTAAAGCCTCCAGTGACTGTGGCGAATGTCATCCGTTTAGGTAATGGGCGGAAAAACCTTGAGAGGAACCGGGGGAATCTGTCCTCTTATGACATTAATGTGAGTCATACTGTATCTAACCATATATACCGTCTCTATACTGTCTCTAGATTGAAAAGCAGCATCTTGCACTTTAATTAGGGAAGGAACCTTGGTATTTAGCCAAGTCTTGTGGTTAAGGAGTAGTTTACTTAAACCCTGCTCTAGCTATTCGCTGAGTCATGGATGTGGCTGTAGACACTTTTAGGCCATTACAATAAAGATCGTGGTCTCATGGGAGAGATGAAAAAAAAAAAAAAAGAAGCTGAGTGAGATTAAGTGAAAGATGGTGAGATGTTTTTTTTTTTGTCTGTCTAGAACAACCTCCAGTTAAGTCTGTTTTCTTGTGCCAAAACATAATGCAAATGATCCTCTGTTGAGCACTGTGGAGAAATTGCCTTCCACAGACGGCAGCTTTCAATGTCTATCTGACATTGACATTGATTACATTAGTATTCAGTTGATAGTAGATGGAAACGTTCCCAATGATGTTCAAAGAGGAATCATTTGTTTGGCTGTTTGCCTGGACTTTGGAGATCTGTTTGACGTCGCTGTGAAGTTCATTTAAAGTGGGATCAGTTTCAAATATTTTATTTGTAAAGGGAGATTTGCTTACATTGACACACACAAAGACATGAAATTAGTTGAGAAGGAAAAATAAGTTGGATTGTAGCAAACTTGATTAAAATGCCAGAAAATTATTCGATCCTGAAACATGAGCAAGGTTAGATTGCTCACGCAAAACATGGACACTCTAAATACTACATCAAACTACCACCAGCGTTGGATTATGTGAAGGTTGTAGACCTCTGGAAGTGGAAAAACCATAGACTATATGAAACCGTCTCTCCTGAAGTAGGCGCACGTTGCGATGTCTGCTGGATTGAAGCCCTCTGCTACGTGGAGAGCCATGTAATTGCTCTCCGGTATGAGAGGTCTTGTTCTGACCTCATACAGCTGGATAGGACACGTCCTTGATACAAGAGTGGTTGCTTCTTTGTTATGAGTTTTGCAAGTAGGCTTGTAGAATTTCGTGATGGCAACGGACTCAGCAAGGTCAACGGTGTTATTAGAAAAACACACAGGATTGTGATTAAATATGTTATAACTCCTTTGCTTCTAGCAGCAATGAATGGAATTGTGTGGTGGTACCTTGAGACTGATTGTTATTGTATAATCTATTTGGTAACACTAAAGGTCTTATAAGTTAACAGTAGTTAATGCATTAACTAACAAAAACAGTGACCAATGCATTTGTTATATTATTTTTTTAATATTTGTTTACATTAGGTAAAGTCGCCCTGTAGTCAATCATTTCATCCCTTAAAACTCATCTTTGATCACCAAAATTACATATTTAAAAGTTTTTTCCCTCAGAAAAAAAAGCTAGAATGTAACTCTACACCCTTGCCTCATTTAGTATACGCGGTTCTATGAATATGCAAATTATCCCCGCCTCCACTCACTCACTCCAGCTCAGAGATTCACTCGTTGACGTGATTGGTTACAAGACAGTTTGTGACGTCAGAAACACCAGTGATTTCAAACCGTGTTTTTGAGACTGTCTTTGGTTCACTGCAGTTTTAAGGAGAAAATACTCAGCAATGGTGTTGACTCATGAATTTGCACATGGTTTGTCTTAAAGCACATTAAAACACCATAGACAACATTAAAAGCTTTATTTACACCACAGGTGACTTGGTAAAATAAAAATACAACAGTTAATTTTTAGTTCATGTTAGCTCTGGTCTGTTAAATATTACATTCATTATTAACAGATACAACTTTTGATTTTAATAATGTATAAGTAAGATGTTGAAATTAATATTAACTATGATTAATACATGTTTTAGTATTTTATTTTTTATTGTTAGTTTATGTCAACAAATGGAACCTTATTGTCACGAGCTGGCTTGACTTGATAATCCACAACGAGGCTTGACGCAGATGAACGATGAAAACACTTTTAATAAACACTAGGAAACAGTGTTTACAGTGAAACATAAAACACCAGCATGAAACTTACACACAAGACCAAGAGGGTTTAAATACATAAGATGATGAGTAACAGGTGAAACACTAATCAATGAAGCATGAATAACTATGGCAACTAACAAGACCACAATGGAAACACAAGAAACAGGAACTAAAACACAGGAACTGAACACAGGCAAAACAAGACAAAAGAACATCAAAATAAGAGTCCTTAAAATCAGGGACGTATGGAATCATGAGACTTATAGTAGTGTTACCAAGTATTTCTAACTTGACATGCTTTCATAAAAAAAAGGGATGCTACCAAAAAAAATGGTTGGTGGGATGGGGTGCGGTTTTTAAATTAATTATTAGGTAATTTTATTGAAAGTTAATATTTTTTTTTTTTTTTTTTAGCATAAATATTAAATGGCACAAATGGAACCCAATCCATCCCAACGTACTACACAAGCTTTGTTGATTTATCTGTAGATGACTCAAAATTACCAGCATGCACATTCCTATATATATTTCATGTTTTTATTCTCTGCAGCAGAAATTTTTTGAGGGCTATTTTAGATATTTTGTTTAATGAATCCATTATCTAGGTGTGAAAAGATACTAATATGCACTAACAATACAAGTGCTCCCATCTTTTCATAGTCTTTAAATATTTAACAGAACATTTTGAGTGAAAGGACATGAACAGGTTGAGCCGTATGGAGAAAGAAAAGTGTTTGGTGGAAAATATCATTCTGCTGATGAAAATAAATGTAAAAAGTGTGAGGGGAATATTCACTGCTGTACTCCTTAAGATTTAAAACCTTCACATTCCAACCACACACACACAAATCACCATCTGTTATTGATTTATAATCTCTAGAGCGGCCATTCTTCCCTCCCTCCTTCTCTTTACTTTATTCTCTGTTTCTCTCTTTCCGCCTGCCTACGTGGAACTATAGATCATAATTGAATTACTGTGGTAGAGGGGACGTATAATCAGCCAGATGGAGTGAGCCGACTGATTTGAAAGACAGGCAAATAATCATATCTTCCCCTTTATTATTCCTGCCGGCATGGGGACGTATTGAATAAACTCTGCACGTAATGTAACTGCTTTCAGCATAATTCCATATAATATGGTCATGTCCTGATTCCTAACTCCCTGATTTTTAAACTTTCATTGGCTATTATTACAGCTCTGCTAAACATGCTGATTGATTTATTTGCGGCAATTAATGAATCATGTGTTTAATAAACAGTAGATCAATGTAACGTGATGGAGGGCCATAGTATAATTAGAGTCCATTGGAGAGCGGGAACACTGCGGTATACCTTGTTTTCCCCAGATAAACAAATAAACAGGTGTTAAATTGGGCCATAATGATTCAAAGCAGTGTTTTATTCAAAACAGACAAAAATATTGCCTGTTTGTGTCAGTCCTTTTCAATTACTTGTATGCTGTAGACCAATTTACCACACTTGTTGTACACTTAAAAATTAGATGTTTTTTTTTGTTTTGTTTTTTATGGGTTTATACTGTATGTGCTTATTCATTTAATATCTTAAGATTTAAAAAATGTATTAGCTTAGAAGTGGCTTGCAGTGGATATCCACTTGTCACTCAAGTGGTCACGCCAGTAATTATGCAGAACTTTAAGGCCTAATATAATTTAAACGGATGAGTTATAAAAAAATTCACCGCCCTCACAGTTGTCATGAAGAGCAAAATTAGCTATATAGACCAAAACCACTTTTTGCACCAGGCTGTAAACACATTTTTTCTGCTGTAAAGTTGGGCATTTTAACATGGGATTGACTCTCTTTTAGAGCCTGTCTCTAGTGGCCAGTCGGTGAATTGCAGTTTAAGTCACTTCCGTGTTGGTTTCAAGAGAGAGACCGGAAGGTTGCCGCTTGAGGTTTACCATAGACAGTATAAGAAGTGGACAGAGCCATCTCATTGGAACTCAGTTGAGACAGTTGAAGCCCATTTTTAGCGATTTTTGAGCACTTCCGTTCCTGACGCGCAGACTCAAACCGACTCAAACTAAGCTTGATGACGCGAGCAACCTGTCTGACAGACGTACATCTTCTAGTAGCTGTGCGTGAAAATTGCCAACGTTAATCTTGCAGAGACGGGGAACTTGAGCAAAGAGTTCTTTGGCGTGAGTGAGCAGGAGTAAGTATTCCGTTGCTTTTATGGACTCATTATCTATGTGCTTCTCCCTTGACGGGACGTCCCCCCGATTGCCTGCGAGCTTCTCCTCCTGTCTGTATGGTAATTTCTGTACAGCGCGACAGAGAGTCGAGTGGTTATGACGCAATCGTTAGCCTATTTTTACAAAATCTGTTTCTACGGGGCCATAATGTTACATAGAAGGTAATGGAGCCCTTTATACATTGTCGTGTTTCTTTAGAAATAAATAATGGACAAATGGAGTCTTTAAACGCCTCAGATGTAAAGTTATTCGCTGTCAAAGTGACGCCAAAATGAATGGGAGTCAATGGAAATGCTAACGCAAGTGACGTTCTGCTACAACATGGCGGCACCCGGCCGGCTTCAACTTCCGGTCGATGGATTACCCCCTTGGGGTTTACGCATACGCTGTAAGGTGAATTTAGCGTTTTCCGACGTTTCAGTGTGGATGAGAAACTTTTGGAAAACGCTTGAAAATGCTAGTGTGGAAGGAGAGCGTTTTGATACGGAAAGCTCTATCTATCCGGATTAATGTAGCGCCAGACAGATTTTTGAAATGCTTATGACAGAATTCACAGCCTTCATCTCACAGCAATTGGCTGACACCCACCATCTAGCATTTCTCGACTTTTTAACGTCCTCACCCCTTTCCCCGCTGTCTATCCCATAATCCCCTGCGTGAGTCAGCTCCAATAGAGAATGCATTGGAAAAGCACGCTCGACTCCGCACCAGTGGACACGTACGGTTAACCTGCTGCACAGCTGTGACTCTCTGATATCAGCAACTAGTTCAAGTGCGCCGCATTCAGAGCTGGAAATACTGTCGAGTCAGTGTGCAGCTCTGACACCGAGCGAGGAAGACCTGTGAGCTCGAGCGTCTGTCAACAAGTGTGCCTGTGATGTAAAAGATGAAGGCCATCGATAAAAGCAGGGTTTCAGCAGGATAAAAACCAGCGACAAACTGCTATTAGACACCATTTAAAGGGATATATGGCAAATCATTCCAGGTAAAAGGAATAAAACCTGTAATTTCCTAATTCATAATGACTTCACAGAGCAAATCCCTTCTACTGGTCGAGGATCTGGGTCGTTAATATCACGTCGATCCTCGGATTGTCAGAAGCCGTTTGTTCCAGATGACAATGACACTACTTGTCAAGCACAAAGAGTTTCAGTCAAAGCTCGTTCACAGATGTCGAGAGACACATCCAAGAATCAACATATTTCATCTCACTCGCAACATTTTTGTTTAGCAAATGTCGGACGAGCTGTGTGTTTGCTCGTGTTTAAAGCTTGTCGCCAAATTTCTTCATCGGCCCCACTGTGAAATTGCATTACACAGTCAGTGAATATTAATTGATGGCATTTGGTATTGGACAAACAAAGTAAGTGAGCAGTGTGTGTGTGTGTGTGTGTGTGTTTGAGAGGTTCTGGAATAATAGTGTTTTGAACGAGAGATCCATGATCACTGGAGCACAGTTGAAAGCGAGCTGGATAGTAACAGATGTTTTCTTCTGGGAAATGGAAAGAGCGTGTGGATCTTTTGTGTGTAGGTGTTAGACAGGAGCGTAAGCTAGAAAAGGACAGAGAAAGTGTCCCTAAATGTGAGTTTGTGTGAACGCTTGATATATTTGTGATTTGTTTAGATGTGTGCTACTTCACCTCTCAGTGGATGTTTGTCTGGGGATTATAATATATCCAGCCGTGCATCTTTCTGCACTTTAAGGGGTCGTACACTCAGGATGCTTTCTTGCGTTTAACTGCAGTTAGACGGAGTGGAACGTCTTAAGGCCTCAAGACATGTTTTAACAACTTGTCACTTGTTATCCATAATTAAGACATTAATGTTACAGAAGCTTCTGTAAACGCCTGTTACACTCAAGATGCTTGTTCCACGGCTCACTTCTTTTGTTTGGTTTGTTCGTGATTTAAAACGGACATTGAAGCACTGTATAAGTGTTGAACTATTTTTAATTTGATGCCTTTTTAAACTTAAAATGCATGTTTACTTTTTTTTTTTCATATATTTTCACACGAAGCAGTCTTTTTAATGTAATTTTATGTATTTTTTCTGTTTTTATTTATTATTTAATAAAATTTTCTAATTTTTTTATTATGACTTTTATATTTACTTGAGGAATTATTACTTTTATTCAGCAAGAATGCATTCAATTGATCAAACATGACAGTAAAGTCTTTTATAATGTTTATAAGGAAATGTTTCAATTTCAAATAGATAATCTTCTTTTGAAGTGTCTGGTCATCAAAGAATCCACAAAAATATTAAGAATGATTTCTGAAGGATCATGTGACACTGAAGACTGGAGTAATGATGCTGAAAATTCAGCTTTGATCAGGAATAAATGACATTTTAAATTATATTAAAATATTTATTTTAAATTATAATGAAATTTTACATTTGCTTACTAAATATTTGATCAAATAAATGCAGCATTGGTGAGCATTTAAAAAAACTTAAAATGAATAGAAAATATGAAATATTATGTTCAGATTTAAAAGTATGAAAAATAAAACTAGCCAGCTGTTAAATAGGAGATTGTTTTATCCAAAGCAATTCACAGAAACACTCATTCTGAGGCTAGACTCACACAATCAAAATGATTTATTTATTTTCTTATTTATCTCAATGTACATCATTTTTCAAAATTACATTTCAAAATACATATTTTCAAGATAGCAGTGTAAAAATGTGTCCCTAACTGAGCTAGGCGCTGATAAAACGAACACGCAAAGTAGCTTGATGCATGTGTGAATGGACAAATTCCGACAGAACTCAAGAACACTTCCTGTATGACCCCTAGCCGTGTGTCTTGCTCTCTGTCATCTCTGCAGGGAGAAGGAGCGAAATCTCTCGGCGGCAGGACAGCCTGCGATTCAGCCTCAGCGTCCGGACGGCCCCAGATTCACTGGAGGGGGCTTCAGTTTTAAGCAGCACAACAGGATGACACTTCAAGCCCTGGAACAGCAGTCCTGATGCCCACCACACTCCTCCGAGGATCACCCATCATCGCCTCCTGATAGACCGTATATTCTTGTATTTATTCAGCTCTGGCAGTCAGCAATGCACTAAAGTCATTTTGCCTTCTGGAATAAAATAAAGTCTGTTATTTTCACTGAAAATTTTCGGTTTCATACTGCACTAAACACTCGCACAAATCCACACTCGCACACAATCTCTATTTGCCTCTCTAGTCCTCTGTCGCTCTCAGATATAGTGCACTCTTGTTTTCTAGTGTGCTGTTGGCTGCTGTGTATAATATGACACTGTGTACTTGTCACCATCCTCAACGTTTTTTTTTTTTTTTTCTCGGAATGTGGGATTTGTGGATTTGTGAGTATGTGCAATGCATTTTATTCTGGTGGTTCTATGAGCCAATACACTGTAATTGTCAGCCATTTCTGACATAAAACCACATCGGCTCTATTCCAAAACCTAGTGAGCTCACTACCTGTCAACTTCCTACATGAGCAGCATTCTATCTGAAATGAAACCTCAATAACTGATTTGGAACGTTCAGCTCTTTGCATCATATAAATAGTATTTTTCACTTCCTCACATAATGTGCACAGATTTGCATGTTGGTAAGCTAATGATGTGTTCTAATAAGCATAAAAATACACCAAGCACACAAATATTGCGCAAACAGACATAAAAAAAAAAAAAAAGAATTTATAATTTTAGAACTATTTTTTTTGGTTTCATTAGTGTATCATTAGCATGTTGCTAAGCAAATAGGATGTTCTCTAATAGGTATAAAAATACATAGCACACACAAATATTGGGTATACTGCGGAGCCCCTAAAGGGACACAGTGATGCATATGAAATGGGAAGAAAAATAATATGTCAATGCATTTGCATTCTCTCGCAAATGTGTTGCATTTCCCTTGAGAAACTTTGCTTTCACCCAAAAAACCTGTGAGTTATTTGCGAGCGAATGCAAAGCCTTTGCAAGCAAAAGCATTGAAATATTTTTGCCTCCTATATCATATATTTTTCATCACCATGTCCCTTTAGGGTCTCCGTAGGTCTAGTACACAGTAGCTACATTTTAAATGCATAAATACGCAGATAAATGCATGTTGCTAAGCTAATGACAAGATATTCTAATAAGCATAAATAAACCAATAAGTTTACAGCAAAATACTCTAATGTGCACAAAAACAGCACAAACAAGTATTAGGTAAACAGTACATTTTTACTATGACAACAGTTTTTATTGATTTTAATAGAGGTTTGTATTTAGCATGTTGCTAAGCTAATGGCAAGATGTTCCTATAAGCAAATAAGCTAAATATCACTAAATAACACTAATCAGCATTAAAATACTCAGCACACACAAATATTGAGTAAACAGTTTTTTTTTTTTAAAGAAGACTGAACTATTATTTATTGATTTAAATAAAGGTTTGCATGTTGCTAAGCTGATGACAAGATTTTCTAAAAAGCATAAATAAGCAAGTAAGCTTACATCAAAATTTTGCATTTTAATGTACCGGTATTAATATTGAACTGTTTTCAAGTTTAGCATTATCATGTTGCTAAGCTATTGACAAGACACCCTAATAAGGATAAAAACACAAATATTGGATAAACAGTCAATTTTAATGTGGACTGAATTATTTTTATTTATTTATTTCAGTATTTATGTAGTCTTCGTCATGACCCTTGCTTTATCCACCGCTTGTTTTTAATAATGTCTTCATAGGCCTTTCTTTAGTAGCCAGTAGGGGTGGCTAGATCTCCTGATGTTTTCTGTTCCTTGTTTGCTCTCATTAGCATGTGTACATCTACCATCACTTTGGAAGTTTAGTTATAGCATTTAGCACCTGCAGGTAGGGGGCACCGCTAGGAATTTTGGGCCCTATGAAAGAATATGAGATTGGGCCCCTTACTGCACCCATTCCATCAAAAAAAATGTATCTCAGGTCTGTTCTGACAAAATAAGTTGTTTTGCAAGCTTATACATTTCAACATTGCATTATATCAAAGTAGACATTTTACTCATACCCATATTATTAAGGATTCTTGAAAGCATTAAGTTGATGCTAGTTAAGGCCTTTTCAAGTTCTTGTGGTGTCATCAGCCTATCAGCATTGCCATGATGTAATTTTCCTTGCACCTCCAAAATAATTAGTCACATGATGTTTCTGGTGTAACTGAGTGCCTGTGAACAAATGAAGATGGCTTCAGAGATGGCATCCATTAGTTGAAGATATGCCTTTGAGATTAATGGGAATACTAATGGATGGCTGTGATCCTTGCAACATGAGGCCGTGCATTATCATGCTGGAACATGAGGTGATGGTCGTGGATGAATGGCACAACAATGGGCCTCGTCACGGTATCTCTGTGCATTCAAAATGCCATCAATAAAATGCACCTGTGTTCGTTGTCCATTACATACGCCTGCCCATACCATAACCCCACCGCCCCCATGGGCCACTCGATCCACAACGTTGACATCAGCAAACCGCTCACCCACACAACGCCATACACGCTGTCTGCCATCTGCCCTGTACAGTGAAAACCGGGATTCATCCATGAAGAGAACACCTCTCCAAAGCGCCAAACGCCATCGAATGTGAGCATTTGCCCACTCAAGTCGGTTACGACGACGAACTGCAGTCTGGTCGAGACCCCGATGAGGACCACAAGCATGCACATGAACTTCCCTGCGACGGTTTCTGACAGTTTGTGCAGAAATCCTTTGGTTATGCAAACCGATTGTTGCAGCAGCTGTCCGGGTGGCTGGTCTCAGACGGTCTTGGAGGTGAAGATGCTGGATGTGGAGGTCCTGGTCTGGTGTGGTTACACGTGGTCTGCGGTTGTGAGGCCGGTTGGATGTACTGCCCAATTCTCTGAAACACCTTTGGAGACGGCTTATGGTAGAGAAATGAACATTCAATTCACGGGCAGCAGCTCTGGTGGACATTCCTGCAGTCAGCATGCCAATTACACGCTCCCTCAAAACTTGCGACATCTGTGGCATTGTGCTGTGCGATAAAACTGCACATTTTAGAGTGGCCTCTTATTGTGGCCAGCCTAAGGCACACCTGTGCAATAATCATCCCGTCTAATCAGCATCTTGATATGCCACACCTGTGAGGTGGATGGATTATCTCGGCAAAGGAGAAGTGCTCACTAACACAGATTTACACAGATTTGTGAACAATATTTGAGAGAAATAGGCCTTTTGTGTACATAGAAAAATTCTTAGGTCTTTGAGTTCAGCTCATGAAAAATGGGGGCAAAAACAAGTGTTATAATTTTGTTCAGTGTATATACCGGTATATGTGCTCTTTGTGTAGTGTTGTAATTGCGTGTTTAAGTATGTGCTTGTATTGATTTGGTGAATCATTGTGTATTCTTTGGGTTATTCTGGTTGCTTGTTTGTAGTTTGATATTTGGGACTCTTTGCTTTGTACTGTTCGTTTCGTTTCAAACACTTGCACTTGGGTTCTTTAACATTTTCTCTGCCTGAGCTTTTGTTACAGAAGGCAACACAATCATGCTGCCTACCCTTTGAACCGTCTTCGTTTTAGAAGCGCGCCTTTGATGCCTTAAAAGTCTGCCTACATAGATAGCTCACTAGGTTTTGAAAAAAAGAGCCATTGTTGACAGGTTGTTCAGTTCTGTTTTGCAGATTACTGACTGATGAGTCATTTGAACAGTATGAAATGTCAAGTGTAATTTGAGAGTTTCAGGTTTTAATATGCATTGCACGACTGAAAGATCAGACCAAACTAATCATGCTTTTATTATAGGGGGATTATTAATGACTGATGTAACGCAAGCAAGTTGATTAATGAGAGAATTGGGCATTCTATGCTTTTCTTCCCTGTTGTTTTTGGATCAAATTGGCTTAAAAAGCATGAGTCTGTCTTCAAATGTATTTTAATGTTTTGATATATTAGCACTTTTACCAAGGAAAGATTGGAAATTTCTACTCAGTTGAAGCCTGAATCGCTTTTGAAGTGTTGAAACCTTTTAAAGAGACTAGATGTGCCATAAAACAGTTACTGTTATTGCCAAGTCTATATCAAATGTTATATTTTGTTAAAGCGCAGTGGCTGCCATCTAAAGTAGGCTCTATGCCCGTCATTTATCAGTGGCTGATGATTGCAGCATTCATCTCTTTGTGCTTCATTATGACTGTTTTGCCTAGATCTGTTTCGGGTCTTGTGATGTGTAGGATAGCCGGGAGAGAGCCCAGGGGAATAAAATTGAGACTCATTATTTATCAGCACACAACTGGGGCCAATGGAACTCACTTCATGTTCTTCCATGCGGCGTCGCCATAGAGAAATTTCGTGTTAAGACAAGGACGGTCCCCCAGGAGTAGCCTGAGGTTAAGTGGCTTGATCAAGGCCGGGCTTGCTGAAGAATCGACCTTTGCTGACTTTCTAGCCAAGATCTTTAACTATACCAGCCTCATGAAAGGGATTTGGAGTTGTTTTAATGGTTATAATGATATGCATAAATATATAAATACAGAATTACTTTGGACAGTCTCTCAAGCAGTGAAAGTACAGAACCCAAAGAGAACCCAAACACAGTTTAGAAAGGCGATTAAAGCAACGATATGTAATTTTTTTCGCTGCAAGGGGTCGCTAACCTCTTACAATAACAAAGGCGTAGGTTGATGATGGACAAGCGGAATTATGGAACTTATCGTCACGCCAAAGGATCTAATGTTTATGGATGAGTGAATACACTGATGTTTTTAACATGACTGTGGTATGAAGCAGGGCTCGATTGCTAATGAGAGACAGATATCAGCGCCACACGCGAGTCCCGCGGATATAAAGGAATAAGGACATTTCATTCTACCGAACTACACGCAAGTGCTGGATTACTCACACAGGTCAGTTTATTAGACGAATGAACTTGTGAGGTAATGCAGCGCTGCTTCACTTGGTCTACACGATCACACTAAACTGCATTTGAGTGTCTTGAAAGTTATAATATTATATGTGTTAGTTTGTTGGCTGTATGAGATTAGCAGTAAGCTAGATCAACATTAAAATAACATATAGATCATATTCTAACATTTCATCATGTTTGGCTATATAACATTGATTAGTTTTATGTACATTTGCTCACCTGTCTAATAAAGAACATGCAAGAGCGGTGTCTGTCAGGTCAAACTTTGTCATGGACATGGAGCTCTCGGCATCTCGAAAACGCCGCGCTGATATTGATCCTCGTTTTAGTTCTCCTTTTGTTCCAAAGTCTGCTTGCCATAGTCCATAATGTTTGAACGAAACAACAGCGTGAGCTAGACGTAACTGTTATGCTGAGGCGGAGAGAGAATCCACATGCAAGCACTACTTTAATAATAATCCAGGTAATCCAGGGCAAACAATAAAACTCAGGACAGGAACATGGAACAGCAAACAGTAATAAGCTACAAGCAACAACGACCGACAAACAACAAGATAACAAGGGGGCGGGGCTAATTAGAAACACCTGGAGAGACTAATAAACAAGAAAAACTACAAAGGACTACAAAACATGGCACAGAACAGGGGCCTGTACCATGAAGGTAGCTGAACAAACTCGGAGTTACAGGATTAGTTTTGAGTTGACAAAACCAAACCGATGCAATCAGGTTTTATTGGTACCATGACGCAGCTCATCAACTTTCTCTGTCAACTCAGGCTTTGATCTTAAGCTATGATTACTCCACGAGCGCGTGCACATACCAAAGTGACGTTAGCACCGAACAACCAATCGCGTTCGATATGGATAGAGCGAGAGCGATATTTTCTTTCCGCGGAGGAGCAAGAGATAATCATTCAGAATTACGATGAATTTAAATATGTATTACAAGCTCGAAACAATACGGTCTCTGCTGCCAAAGCAAGAGAAGACTGTTGGAGAAAGATTGCTGATTGTGTTAATGTGTAAGCAAAATAAATACGTTCTTTATTCATGTAAAATGATGTATATAGGCTATGAATGTATGTGTGTGTGTGAAATATAGCCTATATTTTTATAATATATAAAAAATGTGCATGTATATACTAATAAAGATTAATATTCATTGATTTTTAGATGCAACTCCAAACGTTCTTGGCAGCTGATAAAGACAAAATATAAAAATATAATTCAAAGTAGCCTAGTAATTTACACACAACCTTTTATTATTTTTTTATTAACACTTGTTTGAGGCAAACCGAAAAAAGAGTGAAATTCAGAAAACCAGTGGAGGGCCACTCCTCCAGAATACACTGAGTTGGCTCTGATGGGAATAAGGGACGGCCGATTATGGATGGGATAACAGGTGCTGTACAATCTGACCCTGGTGCCGGCTCCTCGAAGCAAGTAACACTTGCGATACATTACTATTTTAAGTTTTAAATATGGCTGACTGTATGTTCTGCAGTAGAGGGAAATGCAGTGTCCCTGTTGAAGCCAGCACACACACACATAGTCTCCCACACAGAGGTCAGTATGCAGCAGACAGAACACCAGAAACATATTGGTCTACTTTTATTTATCAGGGAGGAGGAAATGATGAAGACACTCTGTCTGTGTTCTGGGACAGTTGCTGAGGTGAATGCACTGGGCTTTTTATTAAGGCAAACATTTGAATGTGTGGCATAAAACAGGGACTGGCCCAAGTTACACATCTCTTTTATTCTCTTTCTATAGCTTTCTTTCTCCCCCCCATCCCACAAAACCAATAAAACAGTTTGAGACCTATCTGCAGTTTCAATGTGCTTTTATTAAGTGTAATATTGTATGGTGATTGCAACTACATTTGCACCAGCTGGGTGGTCAAGTGTGTTCGGGTCAGTTTCATCGGGGAGAAGCTTTCTGTGGTGTTCTGGCTCCTTTCTATGGTGGCTATATTGTGCAGAATGGCACATGCAGACACTATCTGTGATGCCCACTCTGGTGACTCTTAAGCGCCGAAGACAGTTGAAACGTGCCTTTAGGATGCCAAAGATCATCTCTTAACTTTTACTATGGTTTTACTGACACATGAGGGTCATGATAGGGGGTTATTGTGTAGGTTTTGCTGTCCCAATTCAAATTAACAGTGTTTTGTACTGTACCAAATTTAACTAGCTTTCCTCAAAGCGCTGACACAACATACTCATGGAAAGTAGATTGTTATCTGTTAATTTTACTATTAATTTAAAGATTCATCTCACAGAAAATAATAATTTCACATGTTCACATAATCTCTACCTGAACATTAAGGCTGTGAAAAGAGTTTCTATTAACATAATCTGCCTCATGTTCTCCTAGAGAAGTGGAGATTGCAACATGTGTGCAGGCTATTGCTCCAATGACTCTATAGGGAATCCTATCATAAGATTAAAATAATGCTTAACATGTACTGTATTATATAGTAGCTACATTTGTGAAATTTGCTTTTTGAAAAAAAAAAAAAAAAACGTGATGTCACCCTATCAATATATTTTACCGGCAATTTTATAAAAACCCTCTCTTATGGACATGGTCAATAAATGTCTGGGGAACACTATTAACCTATTAATGTACTCCTGCAGAGCGAGGACCACCTTGCGAATGGTTCGACAAACCGTGTTTTCCTCTAGATTCTGCTTTCTTCCCGGCAGTGTAGACGCTACTTGGCGTATATCTTCTTCGCCGTTACGTATGTGTGCTCGGCAAGACCGTTTTGTGTTTGAGCGCCCCCAAGTTGTGTTTTACTGTAACTTCAGAAGCTCTAGACACGTGAGCAAAAGCGCCAATCTCATTGGTCGGATAGTTTTTGACGCGGCGCGTCAAACTAAAAAAACGAACCCGAGGCGATTTTTAAAAAATGACGCTTTTACGCGTGGCGTTTTTCGCGCCGGTGTGCACACTCACATTGGCGCCCTTTGTTTAGTCACAAGGCGTAAAAAGGTCGGCGAATATCGCGCGCGAAATTCGTCTCGGTGTGAACAGGCCTTAATGCTGTTGTCCACGTTTGTTGCCGTGGTTACTATGGCAGTACAAGTGGAAACCAGGGATAACGCGGATATTACGTCATTGACATGCGACTAGTGAACAGGGAGTCAGGGACGAGCCATTATTTAAAATTGGAATTTCTCTGAAATGAAAAATCTTTGGGAACTTTTGGGATATTGTAAGTATACAACTGCAGGAAATATCACACTGTGCAAGTGATTTTTGGATATTTTATTACAAAAATATTACATATTGTAGCTTTAACTTGCCTGTACAATAAGCTGTTTAAAACATTAATTCACCCGATCCATTTTGAGCATCCAGATGGTATAATCACACACATCTTGTGGAGCGCTCTCGGAGTATGCAGTATTTGTCATTTTAACTGTTGTATGTTAATATGTTTTACATATATATATATATATATATATATATATATATATATATATATATATATATATACACACTGTGTGTTGCACAGACTAGTCGACTTTATTATGGGCTGCCATGACGTCGACTAGTTGCTGATCATTCATGGCCTATAGAGTTCTACATTAGTTTGTTGCTAAGGTTTTCTGGGTGGTTTCTAGGGCATTTTGCTATGGGGTTGTCAGAAAATGACAATGGAACTGGATTTTGGGGTATTTGATAGTCTGCTATGGGAAAACCATTCATCTAAATTTAAAAAAGTGGATCTAAAAAAGGGCACTCCTGAGAATAATATTGTTCTTTCGCGGTCTTTCCTCATTTCCTTCCTTTACAACAAAAACGCTCTAGTCTATAACAGTTTACAGTATAGTTTTAGAAATATAATAAAAAATTTGACACAATAATATTGACAGATTAGAGGTGAACAGGACACGTTTTAATGGACGTTTTATCTCTTTGAAACCATTTTTAGAGATACAGTTTGTTTGTATATCTCTGTGAATAATGATCCTCTTCTCTCCAGGGAGTTGAATTATTTTTGTGGTCGTCTCTATCTTTTGTTCATTTTCCATTATAATATCTCAGGGGCCAGCCATTGTTTTGAATTCATCTAACCCACCATTGCTTTGATCTTTCAATCTATGGCTCCAATATGTTCCAATAAAATCTTGTCCTTGCCTCATCCAAATCAAATGACCAAATCCTAAAGAGGACTATATGAAGATCGAAAGGTAGTCAGTAAGCACAGACAACAAGTTATTACAAAAAGTTCAAAAGCGAGATTTACAGTGCAAAAGATGGCTATTCAGACTTCTTCTGGAAGGATGTAGAGGACTGCAGAGGATACAGCACTGTATGATGGATCATTGCATGCTTGATTGAGCAGGTAGGTCTTCAGTCTAGACTTCAGAGGGTGTGTCGAGTGCTTAGCGCTGACAGGAACGCCTCTCTGAACTTTTGGACCCAAGAAGGCTTTTGCTCCTGCTATGGGTTTTGGTATTGTAGACACTAGAGCTGCACAATTCTAGTTAAATTAAGAATCAAATGGAGATCACGATTCTCCCACAATTCTGAACAGACAACAAAACAAAATAATGTAATTTACTGGAGGTTCTGACAAATTGTTAATAGCTGCAGTCTATTTAAAAATGTTTAATTCATTTCAATGAATTAATTTTGAATGATTCAATGACTCATACTTGACTTGTTTCATTACTGGATGAATCAACGTTTTTGAATGAATCATTAACGTTTGAACTCAGCTCTTTGTGAAGCTCTTTCATTCTTATACATTTTTCCGATTAATTCGAATTGAATGTTTTGCCACGATTTTATTATTTTGAAATCAAGAAATCGAGGTTTTTATTAGTTAATTAATTAAGAGTTTTTCATTAAACGAACAAATTCCATGACGAACCCGTCTGGGAAACCTTGACGTAATTATTGATGTAAATATGTAATGCACTTCATGTAGAAGAATGTGATACATTTTCTTTCTCTTTCTATTTTTCAACGGCTTATTTTTCCACCTGAGATTGCCACCACTAACCTACGACCAGATATTGTTTTGTGGTCTGGATCAGCACGCATTGTTCAACTGATAGAGTTAACAGTGCCATGGGAGGATGCGGTAGATGAGGCATATGAGAGGAAGAAACTGCGGTATGCTCATCTGGCCACTGAAGCAGAACAGCGAGGATGGAGAATCCAGGTTTATCCAGTGGAAGTTGGGTTGTCGAGGTTTTGTGCATGGCACACTCTACAACCCGGTTCCTCAGAGACATCGGATTCAGCGGCCAAGAGTTGCGTCGCACAGTAAAGAACTTATCTGAAGCAGCAGAAAGGAGCAGCAACTGGCTGTGGTTGAGACGGAAAGATTCTAGCTGGCTGTGTACAGGCCGCCACGCTACGGTTTCATAGAATTCTTGAAAACTTGAAGAGTCTGTTGGTTTGTTTGTATACGTTCCTGTGGATATTGCGTGAATGACGGGTGGTTGGGTAGATATTGTGTTTTGCGGTAGGTGGTATGCCATACGGAACCGTTGTCCACTGAAACTGCATATTAACGCACCAGTGGGGCTCGACAGCCTTAGTCAAACGGGTTGGCGCGTATGGTTGGGTCGCGGAGAGATTGTGAGATTGTGGTTAGGTCTCAGCAGCAGGAGGGATGTAGAGGTCAGTAAGCTGGGCTGAGTTGAGTGGGGGACGGAGGGGGGTGACTCTGGGACGCCAGAGTCACTGTCGAGCCCTCTTGAGGTGTTGTGGGCTAGTCGGCGAAACACTGAGGACGGAAGGTGCCCACTTGAAGACCCTAGAGATGTCCCCTACTCTGTTCAATCCAGACGGTTGTCGTGCTGGTCCTGTAGTTGCAGCCGTCGCGTGCGCTGACGCGCCAAGTACACTGCTGCCGTTAACGCCGGACAGAAGGGGAGTCACACCACCTTATGGAAAGAAGCGTAAATGGATGGAGAAGCATAGTTTACTGTAAAGCTACGTCTTAGTTTTGCTTATCTTGGCGAAAGCCGAGTACAAATCAGCATGAAGTTTTAACATCTACTCTCGTGTAATGGAAATCTTGTATCAATATGGTACAAAATTATCCTATTCAAATATGTGCAAAACGAGTTAACGGATTACATTACTACAGTAACTACAATTTTTGTAATGTATTTTGGAATCAGTAACTGACTACAATTTGTAAGTGATCTACTTTGAGTATACTTTTCTTTTTATTTCTTTTTTACACGTGATGTACGTACTGTAGACTTGACTAGTTCCTTTAAAGAAATCTTTAATAGATAACTCGTAACTATTCCAGCAGCTTTTAGAAGCCTTTGTACTGCTCTTCTTATAGAACCAGCTCACAAAGCCGAATCAAAGGAGGAACACAAAACAGCCCGTGGATGACGGTGGAAGAGAGGCATTCTAATGACAATGAGCTGCAGTGAAATGGAACTGTCCCATGCTGGCTGCCTCTGTCTGCTGAGAGGGTCGTTAAATGCAACTGGTGCTGTATGTTCTTTTTTCCCCCCTCTCACGCTATCTCTACAGGGTGCTCGGTGGAGTGAAGTTAACAAGCTGTGCTCACAGACAGTTTTGCACAAATGGAGGTGTGTGTCCATTTATGGGACATGCAGGGCTCTGGTTGACTCGTACGCATTTCAGCACAGCAGGTTCAGTGTCTCCGAAGACGTCAGATTAGGAGCTTCAGTCCAGTTGTGTTCTCATCAGACGGTACAAGGGAAAAAAACGAAGCATTTGTATCAGCCTGGTTCATCAAGAGCACTTTATTTCTCAAAAATAAAGCAGGGGGAAAGCGTTCTCCAGACTTTTTAAAGAGTATCCACTTCATTAGGGGTAATGATTCTGTTTGCATTATTGGGAGAAAGTTTGATCAGACCAATTAATCCTGCTGTGGCGCGGCTGGAATGATAATGAGAAAGAGGAACAAGAGAATGAAAGAGGAGAGAAGAGAAAGGATGAGTGGTTACAGAGTTGAATGGGTTCGGTAAACAAGCACATATGCAGATGCAAACATGCACCAATGATAGAGCAAAGTGCAGTTAAAAGACCTCCCGAAAGACCTCATCTCATCAAGAACCGCAATCAATGCACAGATTGACTTGAAGCCAGACGCAACACACACACACACTGCATATCTGCAAGCAAATGCATAATGCTGCTTATTCCGTAGCGCATTCTCTTTGATAGTAGAATGTGCTTCTATGAATATTACTGTTAATTCTTAACATAAAGAATGTGTTAAGAACCAACTTGAATTTAAATAAGCAATAAGCAGGAATGGAATCCTTGTTTTGCATTTTCTGCACTGGTTTAATGGGAAAGTCATCTGCTGAATGGATTAACATACTGTAAAAGTAGACCATAGGGAATGGTGAGATGTGTTGTGAGTAAGCTGTGTCGCTCCCGTAATCTGGCAAAGTGTGCATAGTTTTCGCTGTGACTAGATTTGGATATTACACCATCTGTGAATGAAAGATCCAAATGAAAAAAAAAAAGATACTAAAACTTTTATTCTTGTAAAAGCACGTTCATTTTATAGGTATAAAATAACACGCAGCAAAATACAGTAAGACTTTGGAATGTACAGTATGGAGTCCCTACATCTAGCAGACAACTAATTTTAGTTCATTTTTTCACATGCAGTGATGCCATAGAAGAACCATTCTGGGTTCCCCAAAGAACTTCTTAAAAGAAAGATTTAAATAATCTGAAGAAGCTTTTTCCACTACAAAGAACATTTTGTGCAATTGAACGGTTCGGTTCTTCATGGAACCATCAATGCCAATAAAGAACCTTAATTTTTAAGAATGTACATATCAAACAACTTAATTACGACTTAAACTTGAGGTTGAAGTAACAAATAATATGACTTCCCTCTTTATTTGTAAAGAACGACAACAAAATAAGCTGAGTGTGTAAATTTGTATGGGACTTGTATAACCTGTGGATTATATTTCATACTTGAGCTTTAAATGACTTTTTACTTTAGTAAAGACCTTCCATCTGGATTTCAATTATTACTAAATCTGCTTTCTCAAGGTTAGCTTCCCATGATTGCACCCAGAATTGTCAAAGCATGAGATTAGACAAACAAGCTCAAGTGTTTTATTATCCAAGTCATTTTTCACCCTTTGTAATAATAATCCTGCTAAATGATACCCAGTATATTGTGTAATGTATTAAAAGGCACACGCACACACATCTACACTGTCAGAAAAAAAGGTACAGAAACTGGGGTGATGCCTTTTCAAAAGGTTCACTTTTGTACCTTATTTACCTGTATGCTACCTATTAAATGGCACATAATATACGTTCAGAGTCTAGTGCTGATGTCGATGAAGGGTACTTGAGCATTCCTGGTGAAGTTATCTAGTTCATTAGCCAGATCTGGTTTACAAATCATATAAATTCATGTTTCGTTTAGTGCTGTCAATCGATTAAAAAAAATGAACTAGATTAATCAAAAAAAAATTCTGTGACTAATCGCAGAATTAATTGCAATTAAAAACACTGATGACGTAAGACGCTGCTGACGTGTGTCTGGTGCGTCCGTGTACTCGGGTTCAAATAAATATGGCTGGGCAAAAAAATGCAAGTCTTCCTCTGTGTCGAAATCCTTCGACATGTTTGCGAAGATTGTTTTGTTTACTCCCTCAGACTGTAAACGAAGCTCGGGCGCACTGATAACACGTCAGCAGCGTCACTGAACGCGGTTCCACAACAGAACTGGAAGAGAATACAATGCTGAATAAAGTCGTAGTTTTTGTTATTTTTTGGACCAAAATGTATTTTCGATGCTTCAAAAATTCTAACTAACCCACTGATGTCACATGGACTACATTGATGATGTCTCTATTTCCTTTCTGGACAAGGACAGTATACCGTACATACATTTTCAATGGAGGGACAGAAAACTCTCGGACTAGATCTAAAATATCTTAACCTGTGTTCTGAAGATGAACGGAGGTCTTACGGGCTTGGGACGACATGAGGGTGAGTCATTAATGACATTATTTTCATTTTTGGGTGAACTAAGCCTTTAAATGAACTTCAAACAATCCTCATATAAACCCATAATAAATGTCATATTTACTTGTACTACTACCTGTCTAACAGAAAGGAAATATACAGAAATTGAATAGAGTTATCAAACAGTCTGCACTGTATAAGTTATAAATTAAATATAGACTAATGCTTATTAAAGCTACAAAAGTTCTTTAGTCAAGAGTAACTTTCTCTGTTCTTTGATTAACTTTACTGACAGACAGAATTAGTGGCTGCTGTCACTTTAAGACTTGCCGCTTCTGCACGTGACGCAGATCTCACACAGAACTCTTTACGTTCATTTAAGACTTTATTTAACTCATTTAAGACTGCTCTTATGAGGATACTCGACAAAACGGACATTTTGGCATAATTGTGTGTTATTGTTCGTTCAAGCGATTGTCTTGTCGCGCTTGAATGGTTTAAAAGCATTTACATGAAGAAGAGCGTGATCATATAATGAAACGCTAGCCAAAGGATGACAGAAAAAACGGAGGCTGACTTAATTTCGTTAAATATTTTTAACGCGTTAAACTGGAAAAAAATGAATTGCATGCGTTAGAGCGTTAAAGGAGAACTCCGGCGCAAAATGAACCTTTGGTCTAATTACACATTGTTACCTAGTCAACCGTTATCTGAGATTTGTTTTCATGATTATCTTCAGTCAACTTCGTCATACAGGCAGAAGCCATCTTTGAAAAAGAGTCTCTACCAGTCGATCTACGAACGCCGATCCAAGTGCGCTGGTGAGATGTGAACGAGCTATAAGTTGTGATAAGGTGAGCGCGAACAGTAGGCTTGGATCGGCGTTCGTGAATCGACTGGTAGAGACTGTTTTTCAAAGATGGCTTCTGCCTGTATACGCGAAGTTGACTGTATGTATAAAATATCTTCTTATTAAACTGTCTGGACACTGACAAAGTTCTCAATGCTTCGTTTTGAAGGTAGGGACCCTCATTATGCTACCGTGTTAGTGTGGGGCTATTTTCAGCCTTGTTAGTGGTATTAACAAGCAATTTTTATTTGTCATTACTCTATGCCCAATATACTAGCGTTATACTAGCGTTATAGGCTAAACTGTTTTTAGAGATAAAAACTTTTTACATTCGATAATCATGAAAACAAATCTCAGATAACGGTTGACTAGGTAACAATGTGTAATTAGACCAAAGGTTCATTTTGCGCCGGAGTTCTCCTTTAACGTTGGCAGCCCTAGTTTCGTTAAATCAGATATTTAACAAAGGCTTAGAATGTGGTGCATCCAATCAGAATTTAGCACCTGAACTCTTTTTTACTGAATGATATGTCAAAGGCCCTTTGGTTTTTATGTTATTATCACTATTGCGACAAGTGTTGCAACATTACTGAGACATCTGGCCTTTCCAATAGTTTAGGAATATATTCCTTCCTGAAATCCTGTCACAACCATTTTGAGAAAGAAAAAAAGAAGAAGATTGCGCCTCATTACAACTCCACAAGGGCAGCAGAGCAGTACACACATCTGTCAGCTATCAGCGGGTCTCGTGTCGTGTGTGTGTTAGTGAGCAGAAGGGTCGTAACACCAGCACGTGGGAGTTTTCTGCACCCCCTCTAATGCCGAGTGGCATCAGACACAAATGGGAACCAGTGAAATGGCCTTGATGGCATGTGACAGACTGGCCATTAGAATACAAATAAACAAATTTCAACTGGGACCCAGGGGGCGGGTAAGACGGCCCCAGAAGATTCGACCGTTCATCTACTCATGTAATGATTTTTCCCTCCCAGATCTAATTTTGAGGCTGTGACACCCTGGACCAAACTGGTTTTCTTTGGACAGGAGTGTCATATCCTTTCTCGAGTGAAAATGACATCTGTCCAAAAGTGTTGACATCAAATGTTTGTGATTTTGGAACTAGACCGCAGAGCTGCATTTGAATACATAAAATACTGTATACGTCAATAGCAATCAGATAAGCCTGCGTCCCTGGTTATAGATCATAATAAAGCTTGTACATGTGAGGGGCATTAGACTGTGACCTGTTCGAATTAAGATAACAAATCTAGAGTTCTGAGTCTCTTACATGGTTATGAACGCATGACTGTGCAAAACAAAACTTTTATTCTAGGGGTTTTGGGTGGTTGCCAAGGCGTTGATGTACGGTTGCTAAGGTGTTCTGAGTGATTGCTTCCTGTGAGAGCACAGTTGTTGTTTTTTATCTACTGGGTGAAAATAATTATATTATATTGTATTATATTATACTGGTGTTATATATTATATAATATATTATATTATATTATATTATATTATATTATATTATATTATATTATATTATATTATATTATATTGTATTATATTATATTATATTATATTATACTGGTGTTATATATGTTACGTTATGTTTACATTATGTCTTATTTTTTTAAATTACATATATTATTATTTTATAGTTTGCATTTTCCTAAATAGTTCAAACTATTAGCCACAAGCCACGCTCGGCAAACACTGCGGACTGCACGTTCAACAGCCAGGTTATTGAATTACAGCTAACTTTGGGATCTATAAAAACATCTCTACAGAAATAAAGGTTATGTTGCTTGCATACGCATTCAGACTAGCATGTTAGCAACCTGTACTAATATTGAAAAACTAAAATAAATAAATAGCTATAAATATCCTTTAAATGGCACCAAAACAGCAGACTTTATTTTTTATTTTGACACAACTATAGCTACGTATTCGTATTGAACCATTCGGTACGAGGCTTTCGGTTCGTTTTCGGTACGCATTTTTGAACCGAACGGTTCGTTGGACCATTTTTCTTGCCGACCAAAATTTCATTATTTCAAATGTAGGCGCGTCACGCGTGGCAAGCGCACTCATAATGTCTGGCGTGACCACAACATTGCCCAACATCAAATGGCAAATGTAATGTAAGCGGAACGAAACCACTCGTTATTGTGTGTTTGACGGGCCGTTTATCAGTTTGGACCAATGCAGCGCGAGCCGATCTTAATCATCGGCACTGTTACTACACAGCGAAATCCAGTAAATAAAGCATTTGAATTCGCCACTGAAGTAATAACATCGCTGCGAGATCTAGTGAGAAACATTCGCATTTCTCTGTTATTAACGGATCAAACAGCGCTGACGTGGAGACCAGGAAGAAACATTGTGCCATGAATGAACTATTCAGTGTCCACAGATCAGCAACATTCATCGTGGGTTTACTGTAGTAACACTACTAACTGTAACCATGGAAGTTTGGCAGGAATAGTAGACTATAATGCTTTCAAGTAACATCACGTCGGTTTTATTTTGACATTATGAATACAATTGCTGCCCTCAAATGTTAATCTGAACTAAAATAAACCTTTGTTTATAACTACTACAATATTACATTTCATTTTGTCCAAGGAGCTGTTTTGTTTTATAAGCTCCTAAGAAAAGTCAAGTATAGCTCCATCATTGCTCAAAGTTAAAAAAAATATCATACTTTATGATGTTAGTTTTAATAAAAATATAATTAAAAATAAATAAATCAAGGACATTTCTCTGGCATTTCTTTCTTTTTGCTGTATCGGAAACGTACCGAACCGAACCGTGACACAAGTGTATCGTATCGAACCGAACCGTGAATTTTGTGAACCGTTACAACCTTAATATATATATATATATAAACTGTTAAATAGTAATAAATATAGCACATAATTTAACATAATATAATACATAATGCCAATATAATATATCATATTTTGACCCATCATGGAAAATACTCAGATAAAAAAATAAAATGTTAATTAACTATTAATATATCAGGGCAGGTTTGACCAGACTGAAAGAGAGAGAGAAAGCTGACCAGCCCATAGACAGGCGGAGATGGAGGCAGTTAGAGAAAAGCATTAGCAGAGAGCAATGGAGACGTTATTTGGCTATTTTTCCCTGGCTCACTCTGCTCTTGGTTTGTCTCCATCCGCCCCTTGAAATGATACTCCCTTCTAAAAAAAAACTGGACTGTGTTACTATAGAAAGTAAATGATTCTGATGCTTTTTGTCCAACACGAAAGTAACAAATGCTTGGAATGACATAAGGGTGAAATATTATTTTAATCTAAATCTGATTAACGTCCCAGAGCGGTGCACGGCAATGTGTTTTCCCTCCACATGGCAATAATCTTTCATAAGTGCAACAGCTCACTTCATTACCATATGCTAATGGCCATCTCACACATCAAATCATTTGGTCCTCTCAGCCTGTCCTTTAATACAGACGGGCTCCTGAGGTATTTCTGTCCATTTCTTAGCTGGAAGCCACTATTTGCCTTCAAGAGAGTAGCAAACAACCGGCTATGGTGAGAAGGGTCCAGTGGGGGCAAGATAAAGTTGGGTCAAAGCGAGCGAATGTCTCATTGGTGACGGGTGTCCCTGCAAAACTGCAGGAGTGATAGAGATAAGAGAGACCGCTGCTCTTCAGCACACCATCTGCGGGTCTGGATGATTGTGCCTTCCAGTCAATTGGATATGACAGAAACTTGAGGGAGAAAAAAAAGTGGCTTGGAAGACTTCAGATTAAAAAATGAGGAAGACTGAAGAAAGAAAAGAAGTCGTCTAGGGTGAAGTAAGAATAAGGGATGGGTTTCTGGGGGCCATTGGTGCTTGTGCTCCGAGGCCTTGGACTGCCAGGGGCCTCCACACACATTTGCTACTAGTGGGATCTTTTGAGGAAGACACCAAGCCTGGCCTGAAAAGGTCAATATGTGGCAAGAGGGCATTTCACTTGCTATCTCTCAATAGAGAATTAGTAGACTGTCAGGGGTTCGGGTTAGTAGAATAAGTTGACATGTAGTAGCAAAGTTAATTATAATCAGAAGAATGTCCTTTGGGGAGCTTCAAAATAAAAGGGACAGTTCACCCAAAAATGAAAATTCTGTCATTACTAACCCTCAAGTTGTTCCAAACCTGTATAAATATATCCAGACCAAATATTTAATATAATATTTTGTATATTATAAGTCAAATAATAACAATTATTATAGCAAAACATATTTTTAATGACAATTTACTGTTCCGGTCAATATATTTCAAATAATATTTGGTATATTGTTTATTTTTATATATGATACATATTAGCTCATAATTCGAATTTTCAAAGCATCACCTAAAGCATTGTACAAAAAAGGTATAATAAGCTGTCTGTGACAACAGCGGGGCCATGATGGTAAAAACTATTTGTAATTTAAGTATACAGACGTGGACACGAATGGTGCACCAATGTGCTTCTTAGTCGGTAGTATATCCGTTGCTCTCTAGAGAGGATTTATAGATGAATGTCTTTCTATCCTCCCTCAGAGTGGATTCACATTGATGCTGTCTCTACAATCACTCCATCCTCTCCACCACTCGACTCCTGTGGGTCGATAGGATTTTGGAAGTTGTTCCAATTTAAATGCAAATGTCTCTGTCCCGTCGTATCCCCATTAACTTTTGAGTAGCCTTCAGCGTTGTTAATGGGATGCGTACCTTGTCTACGTGATGCCTTGTGCCCCAATTGAATTCCACTAATATCACTTTACATAGCTATTTCTACATATAGAGTCAATGTATGACTTCTCTTTGCAGTTCAATATTTTTTTTTATGTTGCTATTGTTCTTGAGATATCCAAAAGGCAGCGGTAGGCCTGGTGTCATATATGATGAAAGTGTAATGTAAAGCACAATAATGACAGAGAAATGGCCATTTGCTTTACAACTGTCTCTTTCGCGATTGCCTTTTCTCTGAGCAATTGCTTTAAGTTCACTCAAAGAATTTCATTTTCCCAATCTTGCAGTTCAAAGAAGATGTAATTTGGCCTCCCCTGCAGCAAGAGAAAATTGTTTCAATTAGCTTTTAAACGGCTTTCTCAGAAGCTATTGACTCGCTGTGTTTTTTTTTTGTGTGTGTGTGTGTGTTTTTTTTATGTGAAGACGACACTTCTGAAGGTTCTGAGATGGACCTGAACGTATATGTTCTTAACGTTCATCTCCTCTTTGTCAACATACAGTGGACAAATGACAGGTTGAATGTGATGTTGACTGTAGTCATCCTTGCTTCCTCAATGAGTGTAGGATTTTCATACTAATCGCATCTTGTGGTTGGTCGTCTTTCTAGCATTTTTTATTTTTTATTTTTTTTGCGTACTGAACTGTGATTGATCTGGTGTTCTGCACAGAAGCTGTTGATTCTTGAGCTGTGACAGTATACAAAATGCGCACTGACTGTTATGACAACAGCAGCGTTTGAGGCTCAGATGCAGCGTTTCATTTAAGCAGAACCATCATCTCAAACTTACTGTAAGCTTTCCAAAACTTCCAACACCTGTTCTTTCGCAGCCTCGTACAAAAGTATTCTTCTGTAAAAGCAAATGCAAATCAAGTTGAAACCAAGAACTCGCAATTTGCATAGAGATAATGAATGCATAAAGTCAATATGGTGCTCACAACTGGTACACTTTCTTTCTTAATGCATTTTCTTGGACTTAATGTGCTTGATTTATTAAAATCATTTATCAGTGTCTGCCTCTGAATTGACTTTCCTTTTTTGGCTAATAGTCACTAATTCCTATCTGACTACTTGGCTTTATAATCATTATGGCAACACTTTACAATAAGGTTTAATGTTAGCATTAGTTAACATGAACTAACAATGAACAGTACTACAGCGTTGATTAATCTTAGCTAATGTTCATCTCAACATTTATACATTTCTTAAGATCAGTTGTTTTGTCTGTTAACTTTGGTTTATGCACTGTGAACTAACATTTTGGTAACACTTTACAATAAGGTTCATTAGTTAACATTAGTTAACTACATTAATTAACATGAACTAATAATGAACTGCACTTATACAGCATTAATTAATCTTTGTTAATGTTAATATCAACATTTACTAATACATTATTAAAATCTTGTTAACATTAGTTAATGCACTGTGAACTAACATGAACAAACAATGAACGACTGTATTTGTATTAACTAATGTAAACGAAGATTAACAAATACAGTAACAAATGTATTGCTCAAGGTTAGTTAATACATTAACTAATGTTAACTAATGAACATTATTGTAAAGTATTACCAACATTTTTATAAAGTGACATCACAGGTTAATAAATACTGTAAAATAGTTAGTTCATGTTAGTTAATACACAAACTAATGTTAACAAATGAGACCTTATTGTAAAGTGTTTCCCACTATATATTGTACTATTTCTTTCATTTTCCTTTTTTATTTATTTTCTAATTTAATATTAATTTCTTAAAAACTATCATGCTGTGATGTTTGAAACAACAAAAAAAGCTGATTCAACATCATGGCATTTGGTAATTACTTGGCTTAGTAAGTGAAGCAATACTACACTTGATGCTTGCTGATCGGTATCAGTCCATTTCCTCTTTGGCATGTTTAGATAAATGAGTTCAGTTCTGCAGATTTATAGTATCTGTCAAATACAAATGTGTCGTATATATCTAGATAAATCTGCGATTCTTGAAGCGTACGCTTGGTGCACATTTGTGTTGTTTATACTGCAGTGGTTAGTGAGTGTTTCTCTTCCTTCGACCTGCTAACAGGAAGTCACTAGGTGGTTTTAGAGGCATTAAAAGATTGTGTAAGTGCAGTTATTAAAAACACCTCTAAGCTTCTGCAAGTTAGCCTCCTGAGGTTCAATTACTGGGCCCTTAAAAAACGCTGCCAGGAAAGAGAGGAAATTACAACGTGTACTGCGTCAAATGTCAGTACATTCTCAGAGTCATAATGCACAGAACTAACAAATGAAATCATCTATATTGCAGAGTATTTGATTTCACAGACATGAGGAAAATGATCATGTTATTTAACCAAAAAAGATCAGTCTGTACTACAACAGATGCTGTTTCAATTTTGAATAGTCATTTTTCATAAAGTCAAGACAGTTACAGTTTATGTTTTGATGAAAACGTTCAATAATTTCTCATGTCGTTATTTATTTTGTTGATGGTACTCTCTCTGAAATGACAGTTTTAGTAAATGAAAATAGGATTTTACTTATAAAATAATTCACATTTTGAAAACGGTGCATAAGTTTAAGTTAAACATGAATAGTCAGCAGCATATTTACATGCATATGACTTAGTTTTCGTTAAGTTGTGCATTTGTTCATTGAGCAGACTGCTTGTAGACTAGTATTGTGTTTGTGTAACTTGAATTACTTTTATTTAGGGTGACTTTTAGAACAACTTTTTTTGTTTTGTTTCTTTATATACATTAAAAGTAATGTACGTTTATATACGTTAAATTAGTAATGTTTCTTTATATACATTAAAAGTAACACTCCGCGACCCCCCTCAAAACGGTCTTGCCACCCACTTTTAGGTCGTGACCCACCATTTGAGAAACAATACCAAAGAAGATCCATTTTTGGTTCCTTACAGAACCTTTCAGAGAACAGTTCTTTAAATAACCATTTTTTCTTATTGTAATGAACATTTTAATAATCTGAAGAACCTTTTTCTACTATAAAGAACCTTTTTTTTACATTGGAAAGGTTCCATGGATGTTAAAGGTTCTTGCAACCATTGATGATGCCAACATACACTCACCTAAAGGATTATTAGGAACACCATACTAATACTGTGTTTGACCCCCTTTCGCCTTCAGAACTGCCTTAATTCTACATGGAATTGATTCAACAAGGTGCTGAAAGCATTCTTTAGAAATGTTGGCCCATATTGATAGGATAGCATCTTGCAGTTGATGGAGATTTGTGGGATGCACATCCAGGGCACGAATCTCCCGTTCCATCACATCCCAAAGATGCTCTATTGGGTTGAGATCTGGTGACTGTGGGGGCCATTTTAGTACAGTGAACTCATTGTCATGTTCAAGAAACCAATTTGAAATGATTCGAGCTTTGTGACATGGTGCATTATCCTGCTGTAAGTAGTCATCAGAGGCCATAAAGGGAGGACATAATCAGAAACAATGCTTGGGTAGGCCGTGGCATTTAAACGATGCACAATTGGCACTAAGGGGCCTAAAGTGTGCCATGAAAACATCCCCCACACCATTACACCACCACCACCAGCCTGCACAGTGGTAACAAGGCATGATGGATCCATGTTCTCATTCTGTTTACGCCAAATTCTGACTCTATCATCTGAATGTCTCAACAGAAATCGAGACTCATCAGACCAGGCAACATTTTTCCAGTCTTCAACTGTCCAATTTTGGTGAGCTCTTGCATATTGTAGCCTCTTTTTCCTATTTGTAGTGGAGATGAGTGGTACCCGGTGGGGTCTTCTGCTGTTGTAGCCCATCCACCTCAAGGTTGTGCGTGTTGTGGCTTCACAAATGCTTTGCTGCATACCTCGGTTGTAACGAGTGGTTATTTTAGTCAAAGTTGCTCTTCTATCAGCTTGAATCAGTCGGCCCATTCTCCTCTGACCTCTAGCATCAACAAGGCATTTTCGCCCACAGCACTGCCGCATACATGGGGCCCTATTTTAACGATCTGAAACGCAAGTGTCAAAGCGCAAAGCGCAAGTAACTTTGTGGGCGGATCTCACATTCCCTTTAAGAGCAGGCACGCTTGTTCTAAAGCGGATTCCTATTATAACGGCGGATTTGCCAGGCGCGTGACAGGAGCGGTTCACAGCAGAGGAGAGCAACGTTCTCGTCAGGGCCGTAAAACACAGAGAAGTGACATTGGGGATGGAGAAACCCACCCAAATTAACTTCTGTTAAACAGGCGTATGATAATTTGGGTAAATGTGTAAGCTACATGTATGCTTTTATAATAAATTGTCTATCTATCTATCTATCTATCTATCTATCTATCTATCTATCTATCTATCTATCTATCGTAATAATGTATGATTTGCAAAAATGAAAACTGCTGCTTAGATGAGAGAATCAAAGTGTATGCGCGTTGTGCACACGCTACATTGATTATGGCCAATCATGCGCCCTTAAAATAGCATAATGAACAACGCGCAACGCGCCACTGACTTTAGACTAGGTTTTTTCTGGTCAGTGGTGCAATTGTTTTATAGAACAGCAAAATAGCATGAGGGAAAGTTTGCGCCGGAACACGCCTCCTCTTTGCGCTGAACCGCCCCGGGGAGCGCAAGTGTATTTCTTAGTTAACCGACGTGCGTCTGTGGAGGGAAAAGCCCGCTTTGCGCGGGTGCAAAATAGGAATGATACATGCGTCAGTGTACAAAGTCATTTGCGCCGGGTGCAAGATAGGGCCCTGGATGTTTTTCCCTTTTCACACCATTCTTTGTAAACCCTAGAAATGGTTGTGCGTGAAAATCCTAGTAACTGAGCAGATTGTGAAATACTCAGACCGGCCCGTCTGGCACCAACAACCATGCCACGCTCAAAATTGCTTAAATCACCTTTCTTTCCCATTCTGAGGCCCTGTCCACACGGACACGGGTATTTTTATAACCGTGACTTTTTTTACGCGGTTCGGCCGTTCGTCCACACGAAAACGCACTGAAACCGAACATTTTTGAAAACCCCTGCCAGGGTGAGGATTTTCAGAAACGCCGGTTACAGTGTTGTCGTGTAGACAGTGAAACCGGGGTTTTTGCCTTGCGACGTCAGAGTGTGCGCCGTTATCAGCTGTGTTTGACATCAGATTTGCGCTTCTGATTGGCCAACGTGGCTTTACGGTTAAGGTTTATATCACCGCCTGCTGGCGTGGCATGCTCTTGACCGCGCTTGATTGCGTGTTTTTACGTTTTCATGTAGACGGAGACCGAGCATGTGTGGACGGGATTTTTTTTAAAAACGCTGTAGGAAAAACTCCGGTTATAAAAATACCCGTGTCCGTGTGGACATGGCCTCACATTCAGTTTGGAGTTCAGGAGATTGTCTTGACCAGGACCACACCCCTAAATGCATTGAAGCAACTGCCATGTGATTGGTTGATTAGATAATTGCATTAATGAGAAATTGAACAGGTGTTCCTAATAATCCTTTAGCTGAGTGTAGAACATTGTACTTTGGATTAGGTTGATTCTTTCTACATTTCTCTTGTTCTAAAACATTAATAGTCCACTGTTACTCAGTATGTTTTTAACTAGTCCCCATAGTTTTTGCCTGGTTAACAATCAAGAAATCCTTCATCAACGAACATTTTTGCAAGTAATTTCGTTTGGCGAGATTAACGCTGATCAGATGTTGGTTCTTTGGTATATGTTGCATGGCTCCAAATGCCTCTTCTCCTCAAAACCACCTCATTAAACAAGGAGGAGACTTGTGTCTCTCACAGATACCACTTAAAATAGGTCTAACTGGGGATTAGCCATGGTTTGTGTTTCCATGTTACTGACTCACTGCTAAATCACATCCACATTCAGAGTCAAATTATTTCTCTCCTCTGGTCGAGTGCTTCGCCTGAAAAGACATTCACTCGTGTTTGTGAAGATGATGACGGTTCTTTTACGTTCCACCTGGCATTACAAATGCCATATGTAGAATAAACATTTGGAAAACTGGGTTTTGGTGCAATTTAACTAGTAATTTTGGCATGAGCCTGCGTCTTGACTATCCACCCATATTTACTATAATCCTTTGTAAAAGAGTTATTTTGCCTGGTGCAATTAACACTATTACCATTCGTGGAAAACAGCAGGTGGCGAAGGGAATTTTATTTTAGAGGCATTCACAATTTCTATAGATCATGAAATGTAATATATCCAAAATCCAGTCATAGTAGATCAGAGACTCCATCATCCACAACCTAACACTCCAGAGGATCGGGATTGCCAAGAGCATAGATTTTATGGGAATGCTTGCTTCGTTACCTGATTTGCATAATTGCTTTAATGAATTGGGCGCTCAACCAGTGTCAGTGGGAAAAAACATATTTCTTAACAGTTTACCCCTAAATCAATGGTAATGATTTAAATATTTGAATTGTGGTTAATTCAATTAATATGACTATAGTTTATTTAATGGATGCTGATTGTTCAATATTACATTTCAGATGTGTTGAAATACACAAAGTATCGGCTATGATGTGAAACAACATCTTCATCTAGGTAGTGTGCAGTTTGAAACCGCACTGAAAATTTGTATGTTTTTAATTTCACTTAAATCAAATATGAGTGACTAAATTTAATACAATGAAAAGTTTAGATGTAAAATATGCAATATTTCGAGGTCATCTGTGACATCTGATCATGTGAAATACTTTCTACAAAAGGTCAGATGTTCTTGCTCTTTTGAACTTATGGAAGTTTTGCACTTGTGGACTTTGTGCAGCTTGAATGCAGCTGTCAGTAAAAAAAGGAGGACATACTAAACTCTTGATTTGGATTAAACCTTTCATTCATACTTCGGTACTTTGGAGTACTTATATGATATTATAGTATAACTTCAATATAAATATATTGTTAATGGTCTCAGACTTTTGGACTCTTTATATCACTGTACATAGTTCACACTCACTCACTCAAATGAAAGCAATAAGGCCCTTATGGCTATGATGTTACTGCTTCAATATAGAACAGCCTTTTCAATGATAATGGAGGTTGTTGTACATCTGCCCTGTTACCTTACATCAGACAGGCCGTAGCTGACTGCGCTTTTAACGTGGAATGACCCTAAAAGGTTAATCATAATGAACACAGACTGTTTCCCATTCCGACCGGCGAGGATAACCAATTCCCGCAGGATCCTCGATCCATAGCGTTGGTATTTGCATACTTTTTGCAATTATTTCAATCCAGTGCCATTGATTCTGGGCTTGATACCTAATTGGAGGAATGCCATTAATGGCATATTTTAAACGCTCCACTTGCAGCATCTCCATTGATATGCAAGAGCATCCAAATTCAGCATCTGTCTCTCCTCTGTAAATCTGAACATCCTCTCTTATCGCTGCATTAGCATTGCAGTCATGTACGCTTTTGTGTTATTGTAGCCGCAAAAGTCTCAGTTTATTTCCAAACGGGCCCCTCTTACTAGGGAGGGGTTGAGATAAGCTAAACAACTGTGATTTGACAGCGGAACGTATAAGCGACAGGTCATGAACAGAGGAAGTGAGCGTTTAAAGATGCATCACAGAGTGGCCACGAGGTCAAACAAAGCAATTTTTGCCCATAATGCTATAAATCAATAGGGACAGACGGCGGCTTGCTTTTGTGCGCAGATATAAATATATAAACGCCGGAGCTGCCACATTGCTGGGTGCCTATTAATACGACGCTATCCGTTTGAAAGGGTTATCAAAAAACAAGAATGGCTGGCTGCACACAAACACAAACGGGCTGTGCTTCGGAGTACTGTGAGATTGGCCACCTATGACTCACTATGGTTAAACGCTAACGTGTGGGAGAGCGGGAAGCTTTTAGCTTAGCTTGTGCGACCTTGATAATCTCTTACCCATATTAGACTTGAAATTATGTCTCATTGGATGGCTTGTTTGCTTGACTAACTTTAGCTTTGGGTTTTCATTGCTTTGTGAGAGCCTGTCATGAACAATTGGAACAAGCTGAGTCAGAATATAAACAGCAGTCAAAAGCTGTTTAGCTTGAGAGACGTAACGAGTGCGAAATATGTGCTCTTCTATATTCAATATTAATCTAAATTGTGAAGAGCCTGTTTTTAGACTCCCAAACCATTAGCATATTTGGCTCTCGAATCAAACAAAGATATTTGTAAAGTCCCCTTTTAACGCCTACGTCTGACCAAATGCCAACAACTGGATTTAGACAAGTAGGTCTTTGAGAATTTATCACCGGACCCCAGTTCAGTTTGACTGTTTCTATTTATGTGGATAACATGAAAAATTGGGTAAGGGAAGCTGACTCGGCGGCGGTTCAAAGGGGCAAAGCCCACTCTGCTGGACCTAGATCTGCAGAGATTCCCAAGAGCGGTTGTGTTCTTTCATGCAAGTAAGACCTCCTAAAATGTCTAGCAAAGAGTAATGGGCACTGCTTCAAAGAGCGCTAGGTTGTTTTGACCTGTAATGAATTCCTTGACTGGACGGGAGATTGGCTACTCGGCCCAGACCTGTGAGAGAGCGAGAGACAGTCTAATGCTGGGGAGTTAATAAGTCTTTTGGGGTCCAAATATAGTATCCAAAAGGTTAACCTAATTACATCCAAGAAATAAAAAGGTCAAAGTTCCATGCCTAAAGAACAGGAAATACAGCTACTTATGTAGTGGTTTGCTATTTTCTGAAGCACTATCAAATCCTTCTACAAAAGTGAATGCATTTTAAGGGCGCTTTCACACTTGGTTCGATTGCCTGTTTTTGACCAACGGTTTCCACTTTTTATGTCATCTCTAGCGAGAAATTACTATAGTAGTAATTAAATATTCACTTAGTTTACACGGAGACGATAACAATATTGGTTTCAAAAACTTGCACTTTGAAACCAGTTTTCAAAATTATGTGTTTTCAATCTCCCAAAATGCCATTGTAGTGTAAATGAATGGCCATTGGCCAAGTTTTTTTTTTTTTTTTTTTGAAAACGGTGTGGTGTAAATGCCCCCTATGGCAGGGGTGTCAAACTCAGCTCCCAGAGTTTAGTTCCAACTGCTCCAATACTGCAGATTTCAAATAAGCCTGAAGGACTTGATTAGCTGGATCAGGTTCATTTAATTAAGGTTGAAGCTAAACTCAGCAGGGCTTTGCCCTCCAAGAACTAAGTTGCCCCTGCTCTAATGTTTCTGTTGTAAAGAGGCCACTATAAACATTGACATTGTTTCTATAACAGACAACTATATGTGAATGATGTAACTGTTTTCTGTATCTAGGGCCGGGAAAACATTCCTCTTTGACTCTTTTACTTTAGTATGTATTACAGCATATAGCCATGGTTATATGTGAGAATATTAGACCGCATTTACATTACATGGTTCAAGTGACCCAATTCAGATTTATTTTCCTCCCACGTGGCACAGATTGGATATGACAGATCGGATATAAAAGCACATGTATTCCGTTATTCTCAGATCGGTTTCAGGCCTCATTCATATGTGGAAATAAATCTCCAAAAAAAGACCGTTTTGAAATAAAATTCCAAAACGACATTTATTGTTTGAATTTCTTAGTAAAAATCGATATAATTTTAACCCTGTTACACAGAAATATGCTCAAACCTGATGCTTTTCAAGATCACCAGTGGAGCCCAAAGTTCAGTTTGGGTTTCACTAAACTATAATCATGCTACTAAATGTCCAAGGATGCTCTTCAGATGAGGTGTAATAGGCTGCCATTGACATCCATTTTTTTTAATTACAGTGAGATATATAGTTATTCCTCACTTTACTTGTTAATGATGTATTTCACTGTGCTTCCAGCTATATCCAATGCAAAGTCCTTTAATGCCTTCATCAGCATTTTGTCTAAGTATCTTGTCTTGGATCTGCACTTTTCTTCCATATGTAGTGTCTTACATTAAAGTGCACTAAGTAGATGTATATATTTTTGGTCTAAGTGCCTATTTTTTTCCCAAATGGTGGAGTGGTGAAAAGTCTTGATAAGAAACGATGCATCGTGCAATGTGAATATGCTATTTACATAATTCTTAAATGTATGAATGTACGTGTCTGTGTGTGTGTGTTTGTCACAGTGCATTACACATTTGAAATATTAATGAAAATTAAATTAGATTCCAGACATTCAGTGTTTCTCACCAAGTGCAGATTTAAATGCATTTTGATACCATTTTCTCACCGTATTTACTTTGTACTCAGGTCATCCTGCTCCTTACATTAAATAGATTTATACTCCCACATGATAATTGATCTTCCTGCCTCATTTTTTGGGGTAGAAATTAAGAATTTCTGCCTGAAGAGACTCACGTTAACACAAGTGCTCCATGATCCTATTTTCCCCCTCGAAATGATTCTCTTTAAATTGGGTGTCTTGAGACAGATGAGGTGAGGACTGCAGATGAAAGGCCAGCACCTTGGACAGTTCCAGCCTAATTTTGTGCCTACTGGTCAAAATGAATCTCTTTTAAGGAGACAGTTCAGGAGTGAAATATCTGTAGAAGAACAGCTCATGCCGCCTTACACGCACATTTCTAAGTGATTGTGAAAAGTCTCATTAGCCAACAAATTTAGCCATTAACCTCCATTTATTATTGTCCTGCTGTTTATTATTCCCTGATTATGTTTTTCAGCTTCTGTTTTTAATCTGTTTGCGGTTAATTTACCAGGTGCTGAAACAGTCATCGGTTTTTAGTGCATAAAGGGGCAAATTTAACTGGCAGTCATAAAACTATCTGTTTTTAGTTAAATTACACAATTATTCAGTAATGTATTAGACCAATACTGTGGTAACACCAACACAGTAAATACTTATTGTTGTAGTAATTTAATTCTGATTTAAATGGTACTTTTACTGTAAAATGCACTGTAAAATATGACTGATCTTACGCAAAGGATGCAAACTAATGTAATTATTTAAAAAAAGGAAAAATACTCTAAGCTAAGTGGGTTAGGAATTGCATGTCTTTTTTAACTAGTTCATATTTGTTTTTTTGTAGTAGAAGTATTGGTTTTACTTACTCAAAAGAGCACAAACATTAACAACATCTATCAAATATCCCCATAAATTCCCATGCTTTGACCGAGAATGCATAAATTATTCAAGGGCTTATGAGTATTCTCCATAGCCACAATTCTGTACTTGGTCATTCTGAATGATTAATTATTAAATTAATTTTGGAGATATTTCAGTTATAATTCAAACGTGTGACATTTCGAGTAAGTTGCAGCACTTGATAATTTGGTAACACATATTTGGTAAAATAAGATTTCATGGGAACACTTTATAATAAGTACTTACAATTCATTTGCAAACTATTAGTTTATAGTTAATTCATAGTATATATATTGTAGTCTCTACATTGTTAATAGCCTATATAAATAATGAGTTCTTCATTTATTTTAACTGTAATTTAGAAATTATTCTTTAATTACCGGTAGATCATATAGGTAATGTTTTTTATGCTTTGTATCATAACCCTAATTGATCTATTTTAACAACGTGATCAGTTAAATTTTCAGATTTTCCATGACCTAATCTAAAGTGAGAACTATTTACTCCAAATAACCTTTAACAACTCCATTACTACTGGTTTAAAATACTGTACATCACTTATATGGTTAATACGTTGTTAACAAAGCATACAAAACATGGTCAAACTCTTTATGAGCTAATTAAACATTAATCATATTGTTAATTACAGTGACAATGAATGAATAACTTGCTATTTGTATAGCATATTAATATATGATCAAAAGAGAAACTACAATATATAAACTATCAATTAACCATAAACTAATGTTAACAAACTTTGGGGTTTATGGTATAAAAATTTAAGCTTAAGTCTTAAACTCTAACTTTTTTTTTCAATCTGTGTAGCTTTTAGTATTTTCAGTGAATGATCTGCCATGCTGTTTCTGTAAAGCTAGAAGTTCATGCCAAATGCAGATAAAAAACAAACAAACAAACAATTTCCTCAGTATTGTAAGCTTACTCCGCAGACAGGTTTAAGGCACTTTTTGATATTCCTTTCCCCTGCAAACATGCCCAGAGTGTCTGAGAGTGCATTCTTGAGACATGATTTGAGTGTATTTCTCCCGCTGGTCAAAACGGTGATGAATTTAAAGTACCCTGGGTTCAGACGTGCCACACTTCCCCAAACAACACGAATGGATCTATCACACTGACAATAGCTTAGAACTTGGCGTGGAAAAAAAACTAAATCCACATGGTCACAAAGGCTAAGGCGTCAGAGAATTGCTTAAAGAAAGGCCCGATTCCACAGTAGTGAATTCCCTATCACAGATAAGGAAAGAAATACTTATTTCCTCAGTTTATTATCTTAAGTGTCAGTGCTTGTTCATGTGCAAGTTATGAATCAAATCAAGCAAGCCTTGAGGATGCGGTAAGTACTGTAAGTAACCACGCATTAAGACTTCTCAAACAACTGCTCAGTTATGTCAGCTTGGTCACTTAGTGTAAGCTAATACTGTAGGGTTAAGCAAATTACTCGTTAGCATGTTTAAACTGAAATTAAATATATGGTGTCAAAGGTGGGATTGAATGATTGCAAATGCACCGTGCACTCCACTTATTCCAGAGCACTAGATTTGAATAGCGCCAGAGGGAATATATGGTTTCTGAGACATGTGGACATTTTTACTAAACCCGTTCTCATTGATTAGTTTCCCGCTTGAAATAAGCAGGAAATGAAAGTATAATTTAAGGCATGAGGCAGAGGTCAATGAAAACAGTTCAGATTTAAAGCAGTCCTGCATATACAGTGACATTAATATTTATGCTGGAATATCAGTGAATTTCATAAATGCTCAAGTCTGTTTCTATTCTCGTTCCAAAGTGCCCACCCCAGGACGCTATGCTAGTAACACCACGGTTTGAAGCTTTCTACCTAAATTTAATGATGTTTTTTGTAATTTTAAGGCCCGTTCATACCAGGGACGATAACTGGAACGACAACAAAGCTTTAATAATCATTGTTTCACTTTCAGAATGATTTTCTTTTTCATCTGATGAATGATAAAAATACATTGACAGCCAATCAAATTCCACTCCACTTTAAAGTCCGATTATTGGGAGATAGCAAGACTTGATAACTAATCACATTACAGCCTTGATGTCATTGTAATTCTGTCATTGTTCAATAACTTTTTTGCTGATTCCAAAAAATTATATGATCAATAAGTCATGACAACATGTTTTTACATTGCTTTAACTCATCCAATTTAAGCAATTTTCAACTTTTTTTGTAAGTAATACAAGATTCATTTTTATAAATACAACTCATTTTTATAAAGTCAGTTTAATATAATTAAAGCTGATATTACATATTGTTGTTCAATATTCACTGCACGTTCACATCACACTCTTGAGTATCATTACAAAGATTTAAGACTCAAGTTTCGTAATTTAATAAAACTCTGTTGCAGTGACATTAATGTCTTAATTTATGTCATAGTGCAAATTTATTTTGGTATTTTGAATAGAATAACAACATGCATTCATGTTCAGTCACGTCTGCTCGGGTTTATTTGTGTTCACATAGCTTCACTGAACAGCGTTCATTCCAAGCTTTTAGTCCAAAAGTGCTCATATCTGCAATATTGATATTTACTTAACATTTACAGAATCATAATTTCTATTAATTTCCCACTGATTTATGCGATCTGATAAACGTTAGCGGCTTCCAGCGCTGTCTGCCTGTGCCTGTGTTTTTTTTTTACTTCCGTGATCGCTGCACACATGCCACTCATATTACGCGTAACGCGTTCATAACCCGCCCTGTCTCTTCCAATGACGAACTTCCATTACACTTCCACGATCTGGTACATAAGAAACCCAGAGAAATGTTTCTACACGTGAAACAGGAAGCTAATAAACGCATGATTAAGATAGTTGAGTAGTGCCACAAACATTTTTTCGTTGTAAATATACAATCTCATGACAAAATAAATCAAAAACAAATGTTTAAAGGCAAACATGTTGAAGATTAGCCAATAGGCTGTCAATTCATTAAGTGATAAGCTATTTCCTCACAAAAGCAGTTCATTCAGTGCAGTCAAGCTTCTCCTCCATTGACATCCATTCAAAAAATGGCCTCTGTTTTGTTTGTCTGTGTACCATTGTGTTACGCTTTATTTGGTAACCTTGAAAGCTTGCCTTAAAGTGACGTTACCTTTATAGTTATTTTTAGGCTAAAGTTATCATTCTCATACTGCGTTCCATTTAAATCAGATGAGGGATGTCGTAGCATGGAATAACGTCACACAAGAGCTGACCGCGTTCCAGTACACAGGTCAGAAAACCAAGATGGACGTCTCCAGGCAAACGTTTGATGTGCTTGCCCTTTTGGAATACAAACACATACAACAGTGGTACTTTGCACAGATAAAGTATCGTGAGCACAAGTATCATGACAAACAGAAGTGCTAGTAAGCAATGCATCACTACAGTTTCACTATGGTTTATGCGCTGAGCAGCCATATTGGATTCTGAAGGATTCTGAGTTTTCCAGTCGCAACACTGACTTGAGGGGGCATTCCAGTTAAAAGTTCCTACTGGGAACTAGGACTTTCCCACTTCCAAGGAAAATGAAATGCACCATTAGTGTGAACTATGAGAATAGGGAAGTCCACATCACAGCTATAGAGATGACAACACAGAGGAATGATATCAATGTACAATAAAAACATTGACAGCCAATCAGAATTCACCTGCCTTTAAAAAATGGTCCAAGCATTTAAATTGGCAGATGACAAAACGGCAGCACATGCTTATATTAAGCGGAACATTAACGTCTGCTGGTGTGGTCACTTATATACTGCCCTACTAAGGGAAAAGACCTTAATTCGCCAGAGTGTGAAAAATGACTTTATCTTAATGTCCTGACAATTGAGAGTTATAGGTATAATATTGTAATTTTCACAGTTTGTAGTGTATACCTGTATTAACCTATCTAACCAAAAAATGTTGAACTCAAATTTGACCTTTGACCCTTTTTCGGAAGTTACTGTATTCTGCGGAAGTTACTGTATTCTGCCGTATTCTGCTCTCACAAAATGACAATCGGTCATACAAAAGCAAAAGACCTTAACTCGCTAGAGTGTGGAACTGAGAAAAAATACTTTAAAGATTTGTAGTTGTCCCGCCAAATTGATTATAGGTAGGACATTGGAAGTCTGGCAATTAGATGTTTTAGTAATGAAAATTATCTACATAAAAAAATCTTGAGCTCAAACTTGACTTTTGACCAGTATTTTCAAGTATTTTTTACTGTAATCTGCCTTTGTATTGTCAGCAAAAAGTGAGAAGTCATTCCAAGGCAAAAGGCAGTAACTTCCACATTACCAATATTTGGTTGCTGATCACCATTAACAAAATCATTATAGAAACACCTGTATAAAATCTAGTGATCATGGCATTTATTTTGTATGATTTACAATTACTTATAGCTATATCTACTTATCATGTGCTTTGGTTGCATTCTGATGGCATTATTAATACATTAGACATGACAAAATACCTCCATAGTGGTAAAGAGTAGGCTATCTTCGAGTGGCATACGACTTGCTAAGAGCACGTTCAAAATGATCACGATAAAACAGATCCTCACGCACATTCGACCCGGGACTGGTTTATAGCGGTGGATCTGAAAGACGCATACACTTTCACATGCCGATAGCCCTCATCACAGGCGCTTCCCGAGATTCGTGTTCGAAGGTGTCGCGGACCCTCGTAGGTTCACGAAAAACGCAGTGGTTTCCTCTTTGAGACTCAGTGGGGAGCGCGTTCTGGACTACATAGACGACTAATGCATTTATTGCACAACCATGTTCTGCGTCTTTTCAGTATGCGGTGGTTTCAGCTGTTGATATGATTGTATGGTTGTACGATATGATTGTAGGTATAACACGTTTGTAACAGCTGGTCTGATGTTGTATGCACCAGTACACTTCAGATAGCACACGTAGTACGTCTGGTCGATGTCGGCCCGATGTACAAAGTTCCATCGGCACAAAGTACTTGTTGCACAAAGTACCTGTTGCTTCATTATGATGTTATCATTATGATTCATTATGGACATCTTTAGTAGCCTAATCATTCTAATTCTATGAAAACAGCAAAGTCCACATCACAGCTATAATGATATCAACACAGAGAAAGGATATTGATGAAATCACTTTCGAAAATGTGTGGGCTTTTTTCAGCTGATGAACGATAAAAACGTTGAAAGCCAATCAGAATCCTCTCCACTTTGACTTTAAAGAGCATTTGACTTTAAAGCATTTTTGGCTTGAGCATTTAAAGCGGCATAAGCATGCACTTGCGATTAAACAGTGTTATCGTCTGCTGGTGTTGATGTTAATATAGTTAACGTTATAATTATTGCTCTTGATGTGAATAGGCCATTAGTCACAAACTTCATAAACATTACAAGACTCTTCTACGTATAAGCATGCGCTTACGATAAACAGTTATCGTCCGCCGGTGTTGATGCTAATATAGTTCCCTTTCGAGGGAACTCGCGATGCGTCACTTGACGCTTTGGGAACGCCCCCAGCGTGCATGCGTCTGAGCATCAATGTCAACTAGTCCAATGGAAAGAATGAGCGTCACGGGCGGGTGACGTCATGACCAGGAAGGGATAAAGGCTCACCCGGTGAAACGCGGCATTAGCTTCTGTGTCTCAGCAAGCGATCTGTGTCATTTTGTCTCTGTCTATTTACTGTTGTCTGTTGCGGAAAAGGATGGAAACTAAACAAGTGTACAAACAGTGTGCTTCTCCCTGCCCGCGTTATTTAACGGGTGGGGACACACACGAGCTTTGTGTCGTTTGTTTGGGAGTGGAGCATGCGGTCTCAGCCTTCGAGGGGGCTGAGTGCCAGCATTGTGAGATGTTACCGCTTCGCATGCTCCGCTCTCGCCTGTCACTCTTTGATAAAGAGAGTGGGCAGGCTCGCGATCCACAGGGATCAGGACCCGCGTCTGCTGAGGCAGCGCGGAGAATGCATTCCTGGGGATCGCAAAAGGATCTTTCGGAGGGGTTGGAGACGGGTCCGAGGGCTCTTTCTCTTTCCTTACCCGAGAGATCCAGTGCTCTCTCTCCGGTGTCGGAAGCACGCTCTGCGGTTTCTTCCGCCCGGGGAGAGAGCCCTCCATTACTTTATTGCTCTTCCTCCGAGGAGGTTGATGCGATGAGTGTGGAGAGTGTAAGCACACACATGGGGGAAAGAGATTCACAATTTATTTCCCCAGCATATGATGAGCTGGTGGATGTTATGTCGCGGGCTGTAGAGAAATTAAATATTGAATGGCCATCTGAGAAGAAGGGCGCTCGTCCTAAAAGCAAATTAGATGAGCGCTTTTTATCTTCTACCACATTATCTCCACCACGAGGGCTTCCATTTTTTCCCGATTTGCACAATGAAATTTCTAAATCGTGGAATAAACCATATTCATCACGTCTTTTCAGCCCTCATGTTAACACTTATTCGAGAATAAGAGGGCTGAAAGAGTATGGTTATGAGGCGATGCCCCAGGCGGAAGAGAATTTAGCCAGTTATCTTTCCCCTGGTCCCGCATCGTCTCTGAAAGCCTCGGCTTTGCCCACTAGACCGCTTAAAGCCACTTCGGTGTTAGTGGGCAAAGCTTATGCGGCAGCAGGTCAAGCTGGAGCATGTCTGCATACTATGGCAGTGCTCCAGGCTTATCAAGCTGACCTGCTGGGGGATCTGGATAGTAGTGAGGGAGTCAGTCATGACGATATTCGTGAACTTCGTCGGGCTACCGATCTTTCTCTCAGGGCTACTAAGGAGACCGCCAGAGCAATTGGGCGGTCTATGGCAGCCTTGGTAGCTACTGAGAGACATTTATGGTTAAATCTGTCTGATATTAAAGAAAAAGATCGAGCTTTTTTATTAGATGCTCCGCTTGAACCTTCTGGTCTCTTCGGCGACGCAGTCCACGCGGTCGTCGAGAGATTTCAGGAGTCAAAGAAGCAAGCGGACGTTTTTAAAAAGTTTATCCCTCGCCGGGTCCAGCCCCCTGGGACTGCTGGGCGTGAGCAGCCCCAGCCGTCGAGCTCATCATATCGTGTGCATCAGAAAGAGAGTGTTGCGTCTCGTGCACCTCCACGTAGAGACTGGAGACGGACGCAACCCTCTCAACCGAAGTCTTCTAAGTCGAAGCCGGATCTGAGGACCGTTCTTCAGGCGAAGAAGACTTCGGTTCAAAAAAAAAAAAGGTCCTGATGTTCATGCATCAGGCCTGTGAGGACAGCCCCGACCGAAGTGGAGCGGTGTACACCTCATTATACGGTGCCCGTTCCATTTCGGGGTCCTCACGAGACCGTTCTGCCAACCCTGCCACCCTTGGTGCTTCAGGGCGCAGCGGTCTCCAGCGAGTCGCTGATGCTATGCTGCGGCACAGCATCGGTTTCGCGCCCTCTGAGGGGGGCCTTAGAGCGGCCAGTTCAGGTAGTTCCTGCCATTATGTTTCAGGCTCCGGAATTGGCTGTCTCGATAACACCAGAGACCAGCCTCGAGAGGCTGGTTCCCTTAGTAAATTTTCTGGCAGCGTGGAAGCTTCTGCCGAATATTTCTCATTGGGTCCTGCAGATTGTAGAGAAAGGATACAGAATCCAGTTTGGTTCTCGTCCTCCTCGTTACAACGGGGTGCTGCCCACAGTGGTGCATCCCGAGCAGGCTCTGGTAATGGAGCAAGAGGTAAAGGCCCTGTTAGCAAAGGAAGCTATAGAACAGGTGTACTCACCCGACAGAGAGTCGGGTTTTTACAGCCGTTATTTCATTGTTCCAAAAAAGGATGGGGGGTTGCGTCCCATTTTAGATCTTCGTCTGTTGAATCGTTCAGTACAGAAACTCAAGTTCAAGATGCTGACACTCAAACAGATCGTGACTCAAATCAGATCCGAGGACTGGTTTGTCACGATAGATCTGAAGGACGCCTACTTCCATATCTCCATCCTCCCTCAGCACAGGAAGTTCCTAAGGTTTTCTTTCGGGGGCAAAGAATACCAGTATCGGGTTCTTCCTTTCGGTCTAGCTTTATCACCCCGCACGTTCACGAAATGCGTGGATGCAGCTCTAGCCCCTCTCAGGCTTCAGGGCATACGTATTCTGAACTACATCGACGACTGGCTGATTCTGGCGGAATCAGAGCAGTTGGCGGTTCGGCACCGAGGTGTCGTTCTCGCCCATATGCAGATGTTGGGGTTGAGGCTCAACGCCAAGAAGAGTGTTCTTTCTCCAGTACAGAGAACCACTTTCCTTGGTGTGGTATGGGATTCAGTGACGATGCGGGCCACTCTATCGCCCGTTCGTGTAGCTGCTATCCTGACAGCCACCAAAGAGCTAAAGCTAGGCCAGTCACGCACTGTGAAACAGTTCGAGAGACTGTTGGGTCTCTTGGCGGCAGCGTCCAACGTGATTCCTTTTGGCCTGCTGTACATGAGACCTCTACAGTGGTGGCTAAGGACCAGAGGGTTCTCCCCGAGGGGAAACCCGCTTCGTATGATCAAGGTCACGCGGCGGTGCCTTCGTGCCTTAATTATATGGAGGAAACATTGGTTCTTAACCCAGGGTCCGGTATTGGGAGCTCTTTGCCATCGTGTTACGATCTCGACAGATGCTTCCCTCACCGGCTGGGGAGCGGTAATGGAAGGCCGCTCAGTTCAGGGTCTGTGGAAAAGTCATCATCTTTCGTGGCACATCAATTGCCTGGAGATGATGGCTGTCTTCAATGCGTTGAGACAGTTTCTCCCAGACCTGAGGGGCCATCATGTGCTTGTACGGACAGACAACACATCAGTGGTCTCTTATCTGAACCGTCAGGGGGGTCTGCGGTCGCGTCCGCTCTGCAAACTGGCGCACCAGATCCTCCTGTGGTCTCTGGGGAAGGTACTCTCCCTGAGGGCAGTGTATATTCCTGGGGACCAGAATGTGGGGGCAGACATCCTGTCGAGGCAGGAGCTGAGGCCAGGGGACTGGAGACTCCACCCCGAGGCGGTGGAGAAAATTTGGGAGTTTTATGGCCAAGCAGAGGTGGATCTGTTTGCGTCTCAGCACACGACGCACTGTCCACTTTGGTTCTCCCTTACTCACCCAGCCCCCCTGGGGCTGGATGCTATGGTGCAGACGTGGCCGAGGCTACGTCTGTACGCATTTCCCCCTGTTGCTCTGCTCCCAGGAGTTCTGGAACGAGTCCGCCAGTACGGAATAAGCCTACTGCTTGTAGCACCACGCTGGCCGAGTCGGATCTGGTTTGCGGACCTGATCCATCTCTTAGACGGTCCTCCATTGGAGATCCCGATCAGGAGAGACCTTCTGTCTCAGGCCGAGGGCACAATATTTCACCCTCGACCAGAGATTTGGAACCTGTGGGTTTGGCCTCTGAGGGGGCCCAACTCATAGAGAGTGGTCTCTCAGCTGAGGCTGCTGAGACCATCCTAAGCTCCAGAGCTCCAGCTACTAGGAAACTATATGCGCTGAAATGGAAAGTTTTTTCTGTATGGTGTCACCGACATCAGTGGGATCCGGTTAACTGTTCTGTGAACACAGTACTCGAGTTCTTGCAGGAGCGCTTTACGTCAGGTTTATGTCCTTCCACACTTAAGGTTTACGTGGCGGCCATTGCGGCTTACCACGCCCTGGTTGGGGGTACATCGTTGGGTCGAGACCCTCTGATTACACGTTTCCTTCGTGGCACATTGAGGCTGAGGCCTGCAACTCGCACTAGGGTGCCAGCTTGGGATTTGGCAATAGTACTAGAAGGCCTGTCTAGAGCTCCATTCGAGCCCTTAGATTCGGTTTCAGAGAAATTTCTTACCCTTAAGACTATCTTTCTGCTAGCTATTTCGTCCCTTAAGAGAGTTGGAGACCTTCAGGCCCTTTCGGTTTCCCCCACTTGCCTTGAGTTTGCACCGGGGATGGTCAAGGCATTCTTATATCCAAAACAGGGATACGTCCCTAAGGTGCCGACCTTGATTCCGAGGCCTATCGTGCTGCAGGCTTTCTGTCCTCCTCCTTTTACATCTGCGGACCAGGAAAGGCTGAACCTCTTGTGTCCAGTGCGAGCACTGGATACTTATGTTCATCGGACATCTTCTATGAGGAAGTCCGACCAGTTATTTATTTGCTTTGGATCACCTAAGAAGGGTCTTCCTGCTTCTAAACAGACGGTTAGCAAGTGGATAGTCGAGGCTATTTCACTTGCATACGAGTACTCTGACCATCCGTGTCCCTTGGTGGTCAGAGCTCACTCAACGAGGGGTATGGCGGCCTCTAAAGCCTTGTTATTTGGGGTTTCCCTCCAAGACGTTTGTGATGCGGCAGGCTGGTCCTCACCGCTCACATTCGTCAGGTTTTACAGTTTGGACCTGGATGCTGCCCCAGGTTCTCAGGTGCTTAGTGCTTAGTTCCAACAGACTGACACTCAGGTACTTGGAATTCTGGCGGTTTGGGTATTCTCGTTCCCAAAGCGTCAAGTGACGCATCGCGAGTTCCCTCGAAAGGGAACGTCTCAGGTTACTACTGTAACCATAGTTCCCTGAGAAAGGGAACGAGACGATGCGTCACCCTGCCATACTTCCTGCTTCCCTGTGATCGGCTTGCTTCGACTTTTTGAAGCTAATGCCGCGTTTCACCGGGTGAGCCTTTATCCCTTCCTGGTCATGACGTCACCCGCCCGTGACGCTCATTCTTTCCATTGGACTAGTTGACATTGATGCTCAGACGCATGCACGCTGGGGGCGTTCCCAAAGCGTCAAGTGACGCATCGTCTCGTTCCCTTTCTCAGGGAACTATGGTTACAGTAGTAACCTGAGACGTTAACGTTATAATTATCACTATTGAAGTGAATGGGCCATTAGTCACAAACCTCATACATATTACAAGACTCTTCTACATTGGATCAATAGCTAGTGGACTAGTGTATGCACAGTATCACACATTAAGGGAGGTTTTAGGCAGCACTGTCTTTGCACATTTGGATTGGTTTTAGTTTGGGTTTTATTTCCCAAAGCATCTGTTAGGGACATTGCGGATAAAGATGGTGGGTGTCTGATAAAGGTTGTTTGTGCATTCCTTTAGCTTCAGTAGATTTTTACTATGTGATTGGATGGAGAAGAGGGCATGTTTTTAAGAAGCATCTGTTCCTTCTTAAGCAAAAAAAGCACTCTGTCATTGCCATGGGAAAACGTGGCATAAATAATTCAAAATAGCTAAATAACACTCATTTCTCCTTTCTTTTGTTTGTGCTTGTAAGTAAAATTAAGACAAATGAAGAATGAAAGGCAGCGGTGATAAATATTTCTTTCAGAGCGATAAAGAAGTTGCCTTTAAGTGCTTGTGAACGCTGGTGCACATCGTGTGTTCTGATGACAGTTTGGTACTTGTTTTTATAAGACAGTAAAAGCAGTAGCTTGACATTCACTCTGGCAAATGGGGTTCTCTAAGTTAAAATCGCAGGAATGAAAAAGTAACAGCCACTGTAATTGAAACACTGATGGAAACAAACTTCCATGCGCTAAGTGCCTCTGAAGCATCCCGAGTCATATGGTGTGACGCTATTAACACAAAAATGCAATAATATATGATAAATCAGTCATGCTTTACTGTAGTCTTACATTTTTTTCTCCACATGAGGCATATGAAGAGTGCAGAGAGAACAAGTATGAAAGAATAAATGGCATTTTGGAAACGAGACAGCAGTATTTCCTTATATGCTAGCTGTTTTATTTCTGTTGAAAGATCTGAATAGAATAACTAATGATCACCTATTTTTATATATAATCTGTGGCATATATGTACGCTATTTTATATAGATAGTGTATAAAATGTAATATGCCACATACGTGATTATAATCCACAACTTTACACCCTAGTACTTTGATTTGAATTTCCAGTTTCATGTAGCAATGGACAAATTCAGTAAGACAGTCTGAGATGATTCTAAGGACTCACTTGAATTGCTGACGTCTTATTAATGACTTGAACATATGTGACTTATGCTTGTGCTAAAGCCTCAGTGTCAGGTGGTACAGCTTTTATCCTGCTCATCATAAATCTCAATCCTGGATTGATTACATATTACCTGTCCTAATATCACCTAGTGTTCGAGCAGAGATTATGTCCATTTTACATTCTTTTCAATTAATTCCTTTTTTTTTTCTACATAGGGCATTTTCTACATGTGACTTCCACCATTCTGTTAGGTTGCAAGTTTAACACTCCTTTGCTCTCCAAGAAGACAATGAATACTTAGAACGGGAGATCATAATGCCCAAAAGCATAAGTGCTTTGTTAGGGTGAACTGTATTGTATTTTGTTCCATCTCTCCATATCACAAAGAATAAGAGACTCTGATCTTGAGAGTAAAATAAAGTTGCTTGAATATAGCAGGCACATTGTTGATGTCTCAGAGGAAATAGCTACCTTGCTTATTGCATTGAAAGACAAATAGCATTCCCTCTCGGCGTCTAGAGTTGCATTTATTTTGCACAGTACTGGGTGGCATTATTATGTGGATAGAGAGACATTCTCCTGGCTCTGCGATTGAAGTATGATGAATCAAGTTCTACTATTTCTGCAATTAGAGACATGGTCAGGTGCTCACAAACATGAATGCCTTTTACAGTGTTATTCTTACTCTTACCAGTCAGTTGTCATCAACCAATTTAATTAAGGTTTCTGTGGATGCTTTTCATTATGAATATTCCTTATCTATACACTATATATAAATGGTGCAGAGATTTACATCGTTGTAGGTAGGGGATATTGCCGAACGCCTGTTAGATGTTACACTGTTACATTTATCTACCCCCTAGAGATAAAATATAAACTGGGATGCTCTAGTTTCAGGCTAGTCATTTTGATTTGTGGTGCTATAAAGTTATGCTAATGATGACAGTAAAAAAAATCTGTCATTTTTTAATAATATGAGACAAAATGAAATGCTGAACAATCGTACTTTTACTGAAATATTTTCTAAGAGACCATTAATACAAAACATGGGTTAAGGGTGTGTTCACACTTGTAGTTCGGTTCGCCTGGTTCATGTAATCTGGACCAAAAAAAACAAAAACATTTAGTCCTGGTCCGCTTGGCGTTCACATTGGCATTTTAACACCGAACCTAAAGATACCGAACATATCTTAGTTTGCTATAGGCATAGGGATACGTTCACAACCTGATTGGTCGGCTTTTTTTACGTACTTTTCGTGGCAGAACATCCAAAACAATGCAGTGTGCTGGGTTAAATGTGCTCATTTTATGTGCATAGCCTAAATATAATGGTATTCTGACCAGCTGAGAACTTGTGTAGAGCTTATAAAATGTGTAAAGGAGTTAAAACAGCATCAGAAATCCCTCCCGTCACACACACAAATGAAGATCTGCAGTGAGGAGACGCGGTTCTGATGCCTGTACCGAACTGTGATGACCAACATCGCGACTATGACGAGAAAAAAAATCCTTTTTAGGGTCGCATCTTGTGACATGCATCATGTCCCATTTGGTTAGTTTACATGTCTTTGGTCCGTGTTGTGTTCATATATCATTCGAACTGCACCAGAGTTCGTTTTGATTTCGAGTTCGTTTTCATCTTGTTTGGTGCGCACCAGGGTTCAGATGGCAGCGATCACACTTATTCAAATGAACCGCACTAACAGAGTAATCGCACCAGGGTCCGTTTTAATTGAACCAAACATGCCAAGTGTGAACACACACTAAGACTTTAAAGTATAGTTTATCCAAGAATGATAATTCAAATTTTTGCTTAATTTTTTATAAAAATGGAAGTTTCTGCAATAGGAGGCAGCCACTATTGCCTGTTATTTGGGAACGCAATGATATGAGACAGTTCTCAGAAGTAATTTTACCAAATCATTTTAATGAAAGACTTTGACTCAGGCATTTCAGAATTACCAAGCATTTGAGATGTTGTGCAATGCGATTGGCCCGCTGGTACACTGTTTCACATTCACAGCTTAGGCAAAGTCATTTAAGTTTTTTTTCGGTTTTTTTGTACAAAATGTTAGTGATGTATGTCTCGAGACCAGTCTCGAGACCACTTTTACGTGGTCTCCGTCTTGTCACGGCGTTGACGGTCTTTGGTCTTGGTCTTGTCTTGGTCTCGCTGTCTCAGACCGACATAGTGGTCGGGGGATTTAGCAATACAATACTACAATATCCACGATGATATCCGCAACGGATTGAAGCGCGCGTCCGAGTGAAGACAGTGCGGTGTGCGCGAGCCACACGAGAAAACCCTGTATCCGCGCAACTGATCGCAGCGGCAACGAGCACTTTGATCACTTGATTTAAAAAACACATATTATGTACAGTTTTTGATGTATTAATATTTAGTAAAACACATATCAGTGACATGATGGGTTTTAACTTCATTCAGGAGATTTTGGGTAACTGCACAACTGACAGATGACTTTGAGCGCACCGCCAACGGTGTGTGTGTGTGTGTAACCATAGCGACAAAACAACCAACTTTCGGATCCTGCACTTAAGCTTATAATTTTGTTTTTAAAAATATAATTATGTATTTAAAAGTTGCAGAATTGATTCATTTGGAGACTTCGAAATCGGTAGAGATAGGCAGGCAATGCAAAACAAAATCTTACAAGTTATTGCTTATGCTTCAACAACACTAGTCTGTTTTTTTCCTCTCCGGTCTCAGTCTTGGTCTCGACTTGGTCTGTCTTGGTCTTGTCTTGGTATCGATACCCTCTGGTCTTGGTAATGTCTTGGTCTCGGTTTAGGCGGTCTTGACTACAAGTCTACAAAATGTATCCGCCTCAGTTGAACGCATACATTTTTTTATGAGCAGTTTTAGAATTTATGTGCATCTTGTGCTTTATGTGTTTTTTGTGCCTACCTATTTGCATAAAAATAGGTGGATGCAGACATAGCTACATTTTCCAGTATTTGAACTTAGGGAAAAATCAGTGACAAGGATTTGAAAGTTGCCAGTTAAGTATACAAATAGCTACAGTCAGTCAACCCGCTAAATTCTAGAGAAAAAATAGCTAAAGAGCTTCTAATACAATTATTTAATATTATTACATGGGTTGACAGAATATGTATGGCTTTTGACAGAATAGGTATGAATTATTTCTGGATGTCACCTGGATGTATGGGCATCACTTGTATATATTTAGGTTAGAATGTTAACCACTTCTCAAACTCATTCAAAAGGAAAGCAATTTTATTTTATAATAAAATGCCTTTTTGAGGAAAAGTACAGTACAATGTTTGTATTGCTTTTAATATTCATGTTAGGGCCTTAAGCAAACTGAAAACATTCGCTGCTCAATTAAAAATTAATTGTGAAAGTTTAAATTTGTTTGCCATCCTTTGATGTTAAAAACCAAACCTTTCTCTGAATACAGATTTCAAGAATGTTATCAGTGACTTTGTCAAGGTGCATCTTGGGTTCTCTGAATTGTGTTGGCTCCACATCATAAGTGTAATGGGGGCTATTTTCCACCTCTGCAGGTCTATTTCAGCACAGTTTCTGTTTATTAAGCGAATGCTTCGCATGAAGCTAAATGCTACCGCAGAATGGCTCATCCAGATTCAGAAAGGCTGATCAAATAAGTTCCGCATTACATGGAGAGAGCCCTAGGGGGAAGTTGGGGGATATCCTTTTCAAAATGTGTATTCCCCAGCTTGCTACTAGCAAGTAAGCCTGTTAGCAACACAGCAATGCTGAGTCACACAGCAAAGGATCTAGCCAAATCCAGGAAATAACCTGGTAATCATTGGCTTTTTCCCCTTGTCATGTTGCTGTGTAATCATAATGTCATTTTGACAGATTTTTATGAGATTTTATTGAGAGCTAGCATGCAGCTTAAAAGGTGGGAACAGCAATTGTAGTTTAACTATTCATATTATCACTTACACTGATGTTTTATAACTGACCTCACATGTGTTTGCGAACACTGTCACGAGGGTTAGAAAGGGAAATTGATGTTTAAAAACAACAACAAAGCTATTAGGCTTTTCAGTGCAAATCTACAGTATTTCATTCATGAGCTACTGATTCTGAGAACCCGTAAATCATGACCTCCTTTTGGGTGTTCACAGAATAAAAGTATATAAAAAAAATATTTTGGCCTTAAGGAGTTTATGCTTATAGTGAATCGCCTTCACGGTTAAGTGATGTTGGTTTCCAGTGAAAAATGCCCTACAGACACCCTAAAGATTGTCTAAAAACGTTTGAGTTTTATATTCTGGTTTTCCTCCGAGAGCGAATGCGAGTAAAACTGCATTTCATAAGCAACCGAAGAAACTCACAGTAGAGTCGGATACGTCAAGAATGAAACTCTTCTTTCAAACGCACAGGGAAATTAAGACAGGGACTCAAAACAACCCACACAACCTCGCCAGAGGGTAGAAAGCATCCTCCAAAACCACAAATAATGAAATAACTTTCCAAACAGAGCAGGAAAGCTTGGGTAAAAGCTGTAGTTAGGAGTTATCCTGCTGATTTAAGGGCGGTTACGCGGTTTACCTTACGAACCTTATGATCGAAGTTAGAATTGTGTTAGAAGGACGTCTGGTCGAAGATTAAAGCAAAGTGACTTCTGCCTGGGCTTTTGTAAAGCACATATGAACATTTAGACTCTTTTCCCATTTAAAGCCTACTTAACTGAAAATGAGAGACGTTCCCTGTCAAGGTTGGCTTGGCAGTGCCCAATGATGCCTTGATTGAGCTGTCGATTCCATTAACAACCAAATGGGCAGCTGTAGATTTGTATTGACGGCTCAATTGACAGCTCTATACAAGTGAGGAAGGTTTCAAAAATGGCTTGGATTTAAGGATTAAGTTTTAACAATTTATGTATCTTTTTAATATATTTCTCTCTGGTTTATTTTGACAATAACTAGACTTCAGAAGCTTATCACTGTTGAGTAATATTGAAATGTTGAATGTTAAAAATGTTACATTATTAAAAAATGATTTTACAGTAATACGTTACTTCACACGAGACTCTGTCATAGTTTTATAATTTGTGCATGCACACACTACATCTACTAGCATGTGTGTATACTTGATGTATAAAAAATGCAAAAAACAAAACAAAAATGTATACTACTTATTCAGCATGCATTAATTAAATTCATCAAAAGTGACATTTATGACAATTCTACTAACAAACAATTTATATTTTAAATAAATGCTGTTCTTTTGGTTTTTCTATTCATCAAAGAAATATTGCATCACAGTTTCCACAAAAATATTAAGCAGCACACTTATTTTCAACATTAAAATAGTTCCCCTTCAGGGACTACCGCTGCGTGTAATCACAGTGGGAACGCCCCCCAGCGTAGCGCGTCTGAAGCATGAATGAAATCAGTCAATGGAGCGTCACAGCGAGTGACGTCACCGACCAGGAAGCTATAAATATCCCCTGAATACACAAGCCACCAGCTTCTGTTACTTCAGCAGCGCTCTCTGTGTGTGTCTGATATCTTTCGATTGTGTTTGTCTGATTCTGTCAGGAGTTTTTCACTATATATATATATATATAAAAAAAACAAAATGAGCGAGCAGTATAGAAAGTGTGTTCCCCCCTGTACAAAACGTTACATCACGGGTGGGGATTCTCACGAGTTATGTGTAGCTTTTTTGGGAGTTCAGCATGCCCAATCGGCTCTCTCGCTTCCATCACTTTCCTTTGAGAACTCTGCGCTCGCGGCGATCGCTCTTTGAGGAGAGTGGTTTGTTGCGAGCTCCCCAGGGCTCGGGTCCCGCTTCTGTTGAGGCAGAGCGGCGGCGCTTGACTTGGGGTTCGCAGATGGATCTCACTGGCGACGCTGAGACGGGCCCCGCCCTATCTCAGCTTTCTCCGGCGGGATCCAGTGCCTCTTACCCGGCTCTGGAAGCACGCGCTGCGGCGGTTACTTCCGACCGGGTGGAGGCACATGATGATGTGGAACTTAGATTAATCAGTTCTGAGGATCTGGATGTCGAAAGTTTGGCATCAGAGGAAACTAGCTCACTTCATTATACTGCTGAAGAATGTTTGATGGATGTGTTATCTCGGGCTGTTGAAAAACTCAGTATTGAATGGCCAACTGATAGACAGGAATCTAGAAATAAAAGCAAACTAGATGATAGATTTCTCTCTGCACGTCCTCAGCCTTCTCGCCGGTGCTTACCGTTCTTCCCAGATCTTCATGCTGAGGTTTCAAAGACCTGGGTTAGACCGCTTTCAAGCAGAATTTATACTAATCAATCCAATGCTTATGGTAATATTTTTGGTGCAAAGTCTGCTGGATATGTGACGATGCCGAAGGCGGAGGAGACGCTCGCGAGCTATCTCTCTCCTGCCTCGGCATCTTCGCTTAAAGCACCGGCTCTTCCTTCTAGACCACTAAAAAATACTTCTGTGCTGGTGGGGAAGGCTTACTCGGCGGCTGGGCAGGCGGCTGCATGTTTGCATACAATGGCCATTATGCAGGCTTATCAGGCTGACCTGCTCAAAGATGTGTGTGAGGGGGGAGAAATTTCGGCAGATATGATTAATGAGCTCAGGCAGACTGCTGATCTCACTCTCCGGGCCACCAGGGAGACAGCTAAATCTGTTGGCCGGTCTATGGCAGCCATGGTGGCCACAGAAAGGCATTTATGGTTGAGTCAAACCTCTATGAAAGAAAAAGATAAATCTCTCCTATTAAATGCTCCCGTTTCGCCTGCGGGCCTCTTCGGTGACGCTCTTCACTCTGTCACTGAGAGGTTCCAGGAAGAGAAAAAACAGGCGGCTGCTTTTCATAAGTTTATCCCTCTCAAAGTGCGCGTCACTGGGGCTGCTGAGCGAGGGCAGTCCCAGCCGTCGAGTTCGTCTTCTAAAAGAGCACAGCAGAAGCGGAGTGTCGCGTCTCGTGCCCCCCCGCAGACAAACTGGAGGGACGAGGCGGGGCGCTCTCCGGCGCGGCCTTCTCGGGGCAGGACTGATCTGAGGACAGTCATTGTCGCCAGGAAGGCCGCGTCGAAAAAGTCCTGACGGGCTGAACGTCAGGACTCTGAGGGTGGTCCCCATCGGGAAAGACTTGAGTTCGCCGCTCAAAGACACGGCACCCTGTCTTTCTCGATGCCCTCAGGGGTCTGTTCTACTAACCCTGCCTATACAGGGCGTAGAGAGACTCGGCGAGCGATTTCCCGAGGGACGCACGCCCCCTCCGAGGAGGGTTGTGGAGTGCTCAGACCAGCTGTTTCCTGCCAGTATGTTACAGGGCGCTGTGTCTGTCACTCGGGATGTTCATCCAGAGGCCAGCCTCGAGAGGCTGGTTCCCTTAGTAGAGTTCCTGGCGGAATGGGAAATGCTTCCCAATGTTTCTCAATGGGTCCTGAATATTATAAAGAACGGGTACGCTATTCAGTTCAGAACGCGTCCACCTCGGTTCAGAGGGGTTCTGCCCACGGTGGTGGGCCCCGAGCAGGCTCTGGTATTAGAACAGGAGGTAAAAACTCTGCTGCAAAAAGGGGCTATAAAACGGGTTCCTCCGCCCAGCAGGGAGTTAGGATACTACAGCCGGTACTTCATCGTTCCGAAAAAAGATGGAGGGCTGCGTCCCATTCTAGATCTGCGTCTCTTAAATCGCACTGTAGGGAAGCTCAAATTCAAGATGCTCACTCTCAAACAGATCGTGTCACAAATCAGATCCGAGGACTGGTTTGTCACGATAGACCTAAAGGACGCTTACTTCCATGTATCCATCCTCCCTCATCACAGGAAGTTCCTGAGGTTCGCTTTCAGGGGCGAAGCGTACCAATATCGGGTTCTTCCGTTTGGCCTAGCACTGTCACCCCGCACGTTCACGAAGTGTATGGATGCAGCTATAGCCCCGCTGAGGCTGCAGGGCATTCGTATTCTGAACTATATAGACGATTGGTTAATTCTAGCTCAATCAGAACAGCAGGCGGTTCGGCACCGAGATGTCGTTCTTGCTCACATCAAGAGGTTGGGGTTGAGGCTCAACGCCAAGAAGAGTGTTCTTTCTCCATTACAGAGAACCACTTTTCTCGGTGTAGTGTGGGATTCGACGACGATGCAGGCACAGTTGTCACCTGCTCGTGTTGCTTCGATTCTTGCCGCAGTAGATCAGGTCAAGTTAGGCCAGTCGTCCACTGTAAAACAGTTCTACCAGAAAGACTCGGGAGATAAATTGAAAAGCTATATACATTTATTGACAGCTCAGCAAGCATAAATTTATGAGTTCTTTGGCGTAGGCCCCGTCCTTAGCGAGCAAAGCGAGGTTAGCCGAATCTGCATGTCCCGCCTGAGATGAAGGCGGGGGCGCAGCCGACCCCCTGGAGGTAAGGAAGGGACCATCCTGGTGGTGGTGATGGGGAGGATGGAGGGGAAGGTACCGTCTTGGTGGTGGTTGGGGAGGATGGAGGTGAATGGCAGCGTCAGCATCTGCAAACTCAGACAAGTGTAAGTACCAATCTTATATACTGTGACTGTTAACACCTGATTGGATAGGGATGAGGTAATACATGGCGCGCTGATTGAGTCTTCCTGACAGAACTTAAGCTAAAGCTTCCATTTCCAGAGACTGTTAGGTCTCATGGCAGCTGCGTCCAACGTGATACCTTTTGGCCTCCTGCACATGAGACCGTTACAGTGGTGGCTCAGAACCAGGGGATTCTCCCCGAGGGGAAATCCGTTTCGCATGATCATGAGTTCGCGACGATGTCTTCGCGCCCTGGTTATGTGGAAAGATCCTCGGTTTCTGTCCCAAGGCCCGGTGTTGGGAGCTCCTTGTCGTCGCGTTATGCTAACGACAGATGACTCTCTCACGGGGTGGGGGGCGATCATGAGTGGTCGCCCAGCTCGGGGTCTGTGGGAGGACCATCACCGTCTATGGCACATAAATTGTCTAAAGATGTTGGCAGTGTTTCAGGCTCTGAAACACTTCCTCCCAGACCTAAGGGGCAACCATGTTCTTGTTCAACCATGTTCTTGTTCGAACAGACAACACATCGGTGGTCTCTTATATCAACCATCAGGGGGGTCTGCGTTCTCGCCCACTTTACAAACTGGCACGTCAGATTCTCCTATGGTCCCAGGGAAGAATTCTTTCTTTGAGAGCTATTTATCTCCCAGGGTACTTAAATCAGGGGGCAGACATCCTGTCAAGGCAGGGGCCGAGGCCCGGGGAATGGAGTCTTCACCCCGAGGTGGTGGAGCTCCTATGGGAACATTTCGGTCGTGCCGAGGTAGACCTATTTGCTTCCAGAGAGACATCACATTGTCCACTGTGGTTCTCTCTCAGCCTGCCAGCCCCACTGGGGTTGGATGCGATGGTACATCCGTGGCCGAGGTCACGTCTGTACGCTTTTCCCCCGATCGCTCTGCTCCCGGGAGTTCTGGAGAGGGTTCGCCGGGACGGGCTCAGTCTTCTGCTAATAGCCCCGTTCTGGCCGGCCCGAGTATGGTTTGCGGACCTAGTGTCTCTCCTCGACGGCTCTCCCCTAGAGATACCGATCAGGAGAGATCTACTCTCTCAGGCGAGTGGGTCGATCTTTCACCTCCGCCCAGAACTATGGAGGCTGTGGGCTTGGCCTCTGAGGGGGCCCAGCTCATAGATTCTGGTCTCTCGACTGAGGTCGTTGAGACCATCCTCCAATCCAGAGCTCCCGCCACAAGGAAGTTATATGCCGCAAGGTGGAAACTTTTCACCTCTTGGTGTGGAGAGCGCCAGCAGGACCCAGTTAACTGCCCGGTTGGTACAGTGCTGGATTTCCTGCAGGACCGTCTCTCCACAGGGTTATCCCACTCCACACTAAAGGTGTATGTGGCGGCCTTAGCTGCTTACCACAACCCTTCGAGCGGAGGTTCTCTCGGGAGACACCCACTTATATTTCGCTTCCTTCGTGGCGCCTTGAGGCTGAGGCCTGCAGTTCGCACGAGGGTACCAGCTTGGGATCTGGCCATCGTCTTGGAAGGTCTCTCCCTAGCTCCTTTCGAGCCCATCGAGGAAGTTTCGGAAAAGTTCCTTACACTAAAGACTATCCTTCTTCTTGCTATCTCGTCTCTAAAAAGAATTGGAGATATTCAAGCACTTTCGGTGGCTCCCTCGTGCCTGGAATTTGCTCCTGGTATGGTAAAAGCTTTTCTCTGTCCGAGACCAGGGTATGTTCCTAAGGTACCAACCACTTCGGTTAGACCTATAGTACTGCAGGCTTTCTGTCCTCCGCCTTTTTTGACGTCAGACCAGGAGAAACTGAATTTGTTGTGTCCCGTTAGGGCTTTAGATGCGTATGTCCACAGAGCTGCCCTGTGAACGAAATCAGAACAATTGTTTGTCTGTTTTGGGTCACCTAAGAAGGGGTGTCCAGCATCTAAGCAAAGGATGAGCAAGTGGGTGGTCGAGGCCATCTCGCTTGCTTACGGTTCGACCCATCAGCCTTCACCTTTGGCTGTAAGGGCTCATTCCACCCGGAGTATGGCTGCTTCTACAGCTCTTCTTTCAGGAGCTTCTCTTCAGGACGTTTGTGATGCGGCAGGCTGGTCCTCACCGCTCACATTCGTCAGGTTTTACAGTTTGGACCTGGATGCTGCCCCAGGTTCTCAGGTGCTTAGTGCTTAGTTCCAACAGACTGACACTCAGGCACTTGGAATTCTGGCGTTTTGGGTATTCTCGTTCCCAAAGCGTCAAGTGACGCATCGCGAGTTCCCTCGAAAGGGAACGTCTCAGGTTACTACTGTAACCATAGTTCCCTGAGAAAGGGAACGAGACGATGCGTCACCCTGCCATACTTCCTGCATCCCTGTGATCGGCTTGCTTCGACTTTTTGAAGCTAATGCCGCGTTTCACCGGATGTGCTCTTATGCCTTCCTGGTCATGACGTCACCCGCCCGTGACGCTCATTCTTTCCATTGGACTAGTTGACATTGATGCTCAGACGCATTCACGCTGGGGGCGTTCCCAAAGCGTCAAGTGACGCATCGTCTCGTTCCCTTTCTCAAGGAACTATGGTTACAGTAGTAACCTGAGACGTTTTCTCCTTGACTTTTGAAAAGTGCCAAATGCATCCATACCATCAAAATGTCAAAGCTATGTTTGCTGATTTTATTCTCTCTCTGCTCCACAAGTCTGTTTCTCAGAGTGAAGCTTTTATTTAGATTTGTTTACTACTTTCTATAATTTGTATTTTTTCATCCTTATTCAGGATGGGCTTTTGTAAGAAGTGTCTCCAATTTGTTATTCTTTTTCTCCAGCTGTGTTCTGATCAGAGCTCTGATCAGGCTTTGTTCCCTCAGGCTACATTGAATGGATGGAGATACATTTTGACATACCAATGCTTTCAAAAATGGCCCTGGTGAAGTGCAACCCTGGGGAGCCCACCAGCTGTGTCCCCCAGGCAAAAAGAGCTTCGATATACATTGATTTAAAGCTCTTTACAATGAAATAAAATGGTGTTTCTTTTGAAAACTATTGCAGAGAAATATTTCATTTTGAAGAAACCAGCTAGTTGATGATCATAGAAAAGTCTGTTGCAATAAGCAAAAACTTATCTTATACAATGTGGTGTTTTAGCTTTATTTTATTTTTTCAAAAGTTTCTTTGGCCAAACATGGAAAAGTTATTTTTTATTTATTTTGATTGGCATGACATGTGAGGATAACCTGATTTCTCCAAGTGCAACATGTTCCTGGATCAACATCTTTGTTGATCCTGGAACAGCATTCCATTCCACCAATCAGATTTAAAGGACAAGATTAAAGTTTATGTCAAGTTTAAGCTTACAACCAGGGTTAGGTACTTCTACATCAGTGTTATTCACCAATCATTCCCCTCTGATTTTAGGGAGAAGTTATGGATAGGGTTAGGTTTAGGGGTAGGGATAGGGTTAGGACTAAATTTTCAGACAGGAATGCTGTTCCAGTATCAGAAAAATATATTGACCCAGGAACACATCTAACTCGGCAAAATCAGGACATGAGACCTGTTAATGTTGGCCTATGTTTTGCTCTGCTGTGTAGAGCTGTGATGCACTTTTCATACATGACTCGTGACTGACCAATTGGGAACCACTAACTTAAAAAAATAATAAGTGCAACTATTCTCATACTAGTTCTAAAAGGGCAGTTTTAAGGGCAAGATTTCAATGTATTCAAATGTGAATAACCTAATGGCATGCATATTTTATGTGTTCAGCAGAACATCGCCGCCTTATCTTATTGAAAATATTCAATCCATAAACCACATTGTAACAAAAGTTGGAATAAATCCTTGGTAAAATAAGCATAAGGGATTCCATTGAGAATTTATTAGCAGCTTTTAAAGTCCCCCTGTAGTCAATAATTGTATCCCTTAAAACTCACCTTTGATCACCAAAATGACATTTAAAAAATGTTTTCCTGTGAATTTTTTTTCTTCATGCCTTAATTAAAATAGCTTGAATGCAACTCTACACCCTTCCTTCATTCAGTATACGGCACCCATGAATATGCTAATTAGCCCTGCCTCCACTCACTCCCGCCAGCTCAGAGATTCACTCGGTCAACTTACTGGTAAACGCTGCACAATGGTATCGTTCTTTACAGCGTCGGACACATAACGGTAATTAATAAGATTAGCCTTTTGTTTGACTATATGTTATCAAACAACAAACCATGTTCCTATTCGCATCTCAGAGTCAGGCAGCTGCCTTCTAACAATCATCAGAAACGCTTTGAACAACCCAGAACGTCAATGGAGAAAGGCGTATAGTTCATCATAACATCGTAATATACATCATACACCTGCTATATTGCTAAATCTACCCATTTTTCATATCAACAGAAAAATATACCGGGATAAGTTGGCATCTCTCGAGACTACTGTTTCAGAGCGGTCATACACAGTTAATGATATGCTAAAGCCCGCCGACACGTTGACGTGATTGGTTACAAGGTAGTTTGTGATGTAAGAAACACCAGCGAATTCAAACCGTGTTTTTGAGACTGTCTTTGGTTCACTGCAGTTTTAAGGAGAAAATACTCAGTGGTGTTGACTAATAAATTTGCACACGGTTTGTCTTAAAGCACATTAAAACACCATAGACAAATAAACAACATTAAAAACTTGATTTTAAGCTTTGTCTTGTGTAGGTGCAAGACATTTTACAGTTTAATTTATAAACGCATAAGCACAACATTGTAGAGGTTATTGTTTTGTTGTGCGCTTTGCATGTATTAGTCTTTGGTGTGCTAGAGTATATGATAAAGATCTGTAAGTTCATTACAAACAAAAATGTAATATAATATAATTAATTTTATATAAAAAGTTCAACCAAATCACTTAAATGTGCGATAATCCAAAGCTTAGACCCAGCCGACATGGCACAATGAGAAGTGGCATTAAATCCATGCACGATTTGGGACTTTAAATGTGAAAAGTTTTGCATAAAATTCATCAAGGGCACAGAAGGTGGAAGAATGAGCTTCTTGCATCACTGCTTAATGAAGTTCTGAAGATTCATGAAAATGTTTGGGAATCTAAGTAGAGAAGGACCAAAGGGGGCATGACTCTTTCCAAAGGTGTTTTTTTCTTTCTATAAGGTCATTAAAATTCTGCACAGACTGTCAAACACTCAGCTCCATGTAAAATACGACAGTCCAATCAATGGAAGATTTATATCCATTTACATCATCAGCATTATTAACCAGCAGAAACAAAGATGAGCTCAGACTTTGAATTTTTATTTTTATTTATGAGTCTGATTCAAGAGAAATACGGATAAAGTTCTCTTAACCCGATGATATAAATCCTAAATGCAGCGAATCATTGCCAGTGACTCTACAGAGCTTTTGCAGCTCTTAACACGTACTGTTAAATCTCAACTGTCGAAGCTGCCACTGCTAATGCATTACAATTATGCAAACAATGAGAATCCTGACTTAAAGTGTCTTGTTACTACACTTAAATGGACCTTTAAAGCATACAGAATTCGACAGCTACCTGAGCTTGGAGCGAACAAGGCTTGAATGTTCTGAAGAGGCCTGGATGGTCGTTTGGAGACAGGACAGGCATTATTTCTAGGGAATAATTCAACATAACGGGGGAAGATATTGATCAGACTATGCGCAGTCTATTTTAAAAATGGGACCTTTGCCGCTTGTAATCATGATGAGCACAGCTGTGTTGAAAAACAGCGGTTTCTTGTGTGATGATGACCATAAACTGCAATTTTACTAGAGGTATCAATCACATGTCCAAGCCATCAATAGCTTGGGCTATAAGTCTTTTATATTGGGAAGTCTAGATCATGTGCAAAGGTCAGTTGTGAGGGGTTAACATATCTTGGATCTAGGATATAACTGATTACATGTAATCTTGATTAAGTAATTAGATTCCAAAAATTAAGTACTTGTAATTAGATTATATTACATTTTTAAAATACTAATAATCAGACTACGGTTACTTTTTTAGTTGATTATGTTATTCTTACAATGGCTGTAAATTTGCCATAATTCATTGACTCTCACTAATAATTGTTTTTATCTTATACATTTTATTTTCTAAAAAGCCTACGAAGGTTAGGAAGGTCGCACAGACAGACCAGCCACTAGTCACGAGCCGATCGCTAAAAACTGAGACCCACAGCATTTGAATACTGGATTTATAGTCATTTAACCATGTATTACCATCTTTGGAAGGCTTTTGTCAGTTTCAAACACATAAAAATGTACAAATTCACGTCATTTCATATTTACATGCAATGCAGGGATTCCCTGATTTAGATTAGATTTAGATTTAGAAGTTAGGTCAATAATCAAATTAAGTCACTACTACTACTACTACTACTATAATTATGATGATGTCAGGAAATGGTCACATGACATGCAGGTAAACAACTAAAATATTTCATTTTTTTAGTAAGTGTTATTTTGACTGTTTTTATATTAAAAGTATTTATTTTAATTTTACACTTTTATGATTTAATTACTTATTAGCTTTTTATTATACTCATATACTCACGAACCACTGCAGTTCCCTATCGGTCAGTCACTACAACGTAGGTCAGACTGACCAATAGGAATCTCGCTAGAGAGGCCAATCTACTTCGAGTGAAACTAAAACAAGCCAATGCACATTGGCATGCAATCATTTGCATCAGCTGCGCGTCCTAGTCAGCGCGGGTATTTAACAGCAGCTGTTATGATTGCACGCTAGGTTTTTGCTTCGGAGCCAAACGCTTCATGGTAATCCTACAGAGTGTGAAACTTGGCAAGCCTTCGTTGGATCTCTCCTTGTTCGGTGCGGGCGTTACAGCACGGCAGCGCGAGCAGTCTTGTGTCCTCTCTCTTCTGTCTGTCTTTTTTGTTTTGTTTTTTTGAGCAAATTCAAAAAAGCTGTTTTAACAGCTGGTAAGGTGCGCAGTTCAGCGCTCAAAGGCTGTTCTCACAGCCGGTAAGACCTGCCAGCGAGAGAGAGAGACAGCGCACAGACGGGTGCACATTCCCGTCTGTGTTCGCAGTGACTGTTCCCCTGCGTGTTTCAGCACCAGTGAGAGTAGTCCCTAAAAGAGCTTACACAGATAGACAGCGTCTTTAAAAAAAAAAGAAAAAAAGATGACTTTCTATCTGTGTGTTTCTGGATGCGGTCGTTACCTGGGCTCACAGGATGGTCACAAGCGCTGCCTCGTGTGTCTGGGCATTGAACACGCTGAGGCAGCGTTTGTGGATGAGTCATGTACCCATTGTGGGAAGATGACCATCGCGGAGCTACGGTCGAGACTCCTGTTCCTGCAAAGGGGCGGAGTCCCCGTGCCTCTGCCTCGTTCCAATCCTCCTCGGAGGGTTGCTTCGGGCGGGGGCACGGGTGACCTGAGGATCACGGTGAGCGCGTCTCCTTCGGGGAACCAACCCCCTAGGAGCCCTCACCCCTCTCATGCTCCGCAGCCAGTTGAGCTTCCATTGGAGAAAGCTGGACCATCCTCGAGGTGTGTACCGGTTGTCTCCTTTGGGGCTCCCAGTGACCAGATGTCGATCGCTGCATCGGAGGGTGGGTCAGACTTCTCTGCGGACGACGACTCGGCACCGCTGCCTCCTTCGGGGGTGCCAGCGGTGCCTGAGACGGACCCGGAGATGATGGCCATGCTCTCCCGGGCCGCCAACGGGGTCGGGCTCGTGTGGAATCCTCCACCGTGTCCCGAACCCTCGAGGTTGGATGATTGGTATCTCGGGGTGACGCGCGCTGGTTCTCAGCAACCCACCCCAGTGCCTTTCTTCCCGGTAGTGCATGAGGAGCTTACGGGAACGTGGACGGCACCTTTTACTGCCAGAAACCGTTCCGGTGGCTCCTCCTCCCTCACCACCCTTGATGGCGGGGCAGCTAAGGGATACACGCGCATCCCGCCAGTGGAGCGGGCCGCTGCAATGCAGCTGTGCCCTAACTCCACTCGGCGCGGAGAACCGTGTCTTCCTTCCCGGGCCTGTAGGTACTCGTCGGACCTATTCGACGAGGCTTACAAGGCCTGTGGGGAAGCTGCCTCTGCCATGCACGCCATGGCGTTGCTGCAGGTCCATCAGGCCAAGGCACTGAAGAACCTGCACGAGGGTGGTCATGATCCACAAGTTCTCCAGGAACTTCGTGCCGCAACGGACCTCGCGCTTCGTGCGACGAAGGTCACCGCGCGGTCAGTGGGTCATGCGATGTCCACCTTGGTGGTCCAGGAGCGCCATCTCTGGCTGTGTCTGGCAGACATGAGTGAGGCTGAGAAGCTCCGGTTCCTCAACTCCCCCGTGTCCCAGACCGGCCTCTTCGGCGACGCGGTCGAGAACTTCGCCCAGCAGTTCTCGGCTGTACAAAAGCAGACTGAGGCCATCAAGCATATCCTGCCGCGGCGGTCAGCTGCTGCCTCCAACCCACCGCCTGCGGCTCCTCAGTCTGCTCGTCGCCGGGGGCGTCCTCCTGCGTCTGCCCCTGCTCCCGCGCTGCAGCAGCAGCCTCCACCTAAACGGCGCCGTGGAGCCAGTCGCAGGCAGGCCGCCCCGCCCGTCCAGGCCCCCGCCAAGAAGGGTGGCAAAGCCAGAGGTAAGCGGCCCCAGGACGGGCGACCCGGAGATGGAAGGGACTGCTCTCCAGGAGACGATGACCGCATCGCTCCTTCCCCCGGAAGAGGGCCGGGTGGAAAATCCTGTGTTTCGTTTTGTTCCGCCGCTGGCCTTAAAACCAGCGGTACCCAAATTTTCAATAAAAGAGCGGTTTCTACCATCTCTGGGTCCGAAGAGGACCCGGAGAGCAGTGGGGGGACAGAATCCTCACCACTCTCATCCGCCTCCTCTGTCGCCAGTGAGCAGCAGTGTGCAGTTGGAGAACGCCACCGAGCCGCCTCCTGCACCTCCTGCCCCGTGGAACCAGGTAAGTGCTGCACAGCACACACAGACCCTGCTACGGGCCGCCTCCCAGAGAGAGCCTCCCGAGCCACGTCCCTGTGTTCCACCTCGCTGCCCCACTCCGGGTACGCCTACAGTCCCTTTGGTCCCGCTTGCACGGTCTCTGAGAGCCTGGTTAGCGCTCCCCAGTCCGTCTCGCTGGCTCAATCGGACCATCAGGCTCGGCTATGCGATTCAGTTCGCCCGGCGTCCCCCCAAGTTTCGGGCCATCCACTCCACTACAGTGAGAGCAGCCGATGCCCATGTCTTGCGTGCGGAGATTGCAGTCCTACTGGCGAAGGACGCGATAGAGCCGGTCCCTCCAGCCGATATGGGGTCAGGGCACTACAGTCCCTACTTCATTGTACCCAAGAAAGGTGGTGGGTTACGACCGATCTTGGATCTGCGAGTTTTGAATCGGAGCCTCCACAAGCTACCGTTCAAAATGCTCACGCAGAGACGCATTTTCGGATGCATCCGTCCCCAAGATTGGTTTGCAGCGATCGACCTGAAGGACGCGTACTTTCATGTCTCGATTCTTCCTCGACACAGCCCGTTTCTGCGCTTTGCGTTCGAGGGTCGAGCATATCAGTACAAGGTCCTGCCCTTCGGGCTGTCCCTGTCTCCCCGTGTCTTCACGAAAGTCACGGAGGGGGCCCTTGTTCCCATGAGAGAACAGGGCGTTCGCCTCCTCAACTATCTCGACGACTGGCTTATACTAGCACACTCTCGAGATCAGTTAGGCGAACACAGGGACCTCGTGCTCACGCACCTCAGCCAGTTGGGCCTTCAGGTCAACTGGGAAAAGAGCAAACTCGCCCCTGTGCAGAGGATCTCTTTTCTCGGTATGGAGTTGGATTCGGTCGCACAGACAGCGCGCCTCACAGAGCAGCGCGCTCAGTCGGTGCTGAACTGCTTGAACACGTTCAAAGGCAGGACAGCGGTCCCACTGAAATTTTTTCAGAGGCTGCTGGGGCATATGGCAGCGGCAGCAGCGGTAACTCCGCTCGGCTTGCTTCATATGAGACCGCTTCAGCACTGGCTTCACGGCCGAGTCCCGAGATGGGCGTGGCATCATGGCACTCACCGGGTGGCAATCACACCGGCCTGCCGCCAGACCTTCAGCCCGTGGTCAGACCTCTCGTTCCTTCGGGCAGGAGTCCCCTTGGAACAGGTCTCCAGGCATGCTGTGGTATTCACAGATGCCTCTGCCACCGGCTGGGGTGCCACGTACAACGGGCATGCAGTGTCAGGGGTGTGGACGGCTCCCCAACTGCATTGGCACATCAATTGCCTCGAGTTGCTAGCAGTACATCTCGCTCTGAGCCGCCTGAAAAGGCCGCTACAGGGCAGGGACGTGCTGGTCCGTACGGACAACACTGCGACCGTGGCGTACATCAACCGACAAGGTGGTCTACGCTCCCGTCGCATGTCGCAACTCGCCCGCCATCTCCTCCTCTGGAGTCAGAAGCATCTGAGGTCGCTTCGAGCCATGTATGTCCCTGGCGTGCTCAACCGTGTGGCCGACGAGCTATCACGAGCTGTGCTTCCGGGAGAATGGCGACTCCACCCCCAGGTGGTTCAGCTGATCTGGAGAGAGTTCGGAGAGGCTCAGGTAGACCTGTTTGCCTCTTCAGAGACCTCCCATTGCCAGCTGTTTTACTCCCTGACCGAGGGAATACTCGGCACGGACGCACTGGCACACAGCTGGCCCCGGGGCCTCCGCAAATATGCGTTTCCCCCAGTGAGCCTACTTGCACAGACACTGTGCAAAGTCAGGGAGGACGAGGAGCAGGTCCTTCTGGTGGCTCCCTATTGGCCCACCCGGACTTGGTTCCCAGAACTCATGCTCCTTGGGACAGTCCCTCCCTGGCCCATTCCTCTGAGGAAGGATCTTCTGACTCAGAGACGGGGCACCCTATGGCACCCGCGTCCAGACCTCTGGAAACTCCATGTCTGGTCCCTGGACGGGACGCGGAGGTTCTAGGTGACTTACCCCCTGAGGTACTTAACACCATCACTTCAGCACGGGCGCCGTCCACGAGACGTGTTTACGCCCTGAAGTGGAACCTGTTCGTCGAGTGGTGTTCTTCTCGCCGAGAAGACCCCCGGAGATGTTCGATAGGGTCTGTGCTTTCCTTCTTGCAGCAAGGGTTGGAGCGAAGGCTGTCTCCCTCCACCCTCAAAGTACATGCTGCCGTTATTTCAGCTTATCACGACCACATAGATGGCAAAACAGTGGGGAAGCACGACCGGGTCGTCAGGTTTCTTAGGGGGGCGAGACGATTAAATCCTCCTCTACCCCCCTCCATACCCTCTTGGGATCTTTCCCTGGTGCTTCGAGCACTTCAGGATGTTCCCTTTGAGCCTCTGCAGTCAGTAGACTTAAAGCTTCTTTCCATGAAGACTTTGTTACTGGTTGCACTGGCCTCTGTCAAGAGGGTAGGAGACCTGCACGCATTTTCGGTCGACGAATCGTGCCTAGAGTTCGGGCCGGGTGACAACCATGTGGTACTAAGACCCCGGCCTGGCTATGTGCCCAAGGTTCCTACCACTCCCTTCAAAGACCAGGTAGTGAACCTGCAAGCGCTGCCTTTGGAGGAGGCAGACCCAGCCCTGGCTTTGCTCTGTCCTGTTCGCGCTCTGCGTATGTACGTGGACAGAACTCAAAGCATCAGGACCTCAGACCAGCTCTTTGTCTGTTACGGAGGCCAGCAGAGGGGAAAGGCTGTCTCCAAGCAGAGGATGGCCCACTGGATAGTGGATGCCATCGCCTTGGCTTACCAAGCTCAAGGCGTGCCCTGCCCGCTCAGGTTGCATGCACACTCCACGAGAGGCGTTGCATCCTCCTGGGCGCTGGCACGTGGCTCCTCGCTAACAGATATCTGTAGAGCTGCGGGCTGGGCGACACCTAACACGTTCGCTAGATATTATAGCCTACGTGTAGAGCCGGTCTCCTCCCGTGTTCTCACCCTAAACGGGTAGAAGCACCGAGAGGCGCGGCTCTGTCGGCTTGCTGCACCCTACTGTGCACCCTTATTGCTCCAGAGTGAAAAACCTGTTGAGTCCTCCAAAAAACCCCTCGGCCCGGACATGGCGGAGCGTCCAGGTGCCAGGCCTTTATCCGCTGAATCCTTGAGAACCGGATCTGGGCTGGGTTCCATATGTGTGACCCTATGGGGATCCCATATGTGTATATTTTCCACGGCTGCTCCTAATGGAAGCCTGTGTCTTTCCCTTGGGCTAAGTCCCCCACTATCTCATATGTAGTACAGCCTTCGGGCTAGTCCATATGTATTCCCCACATAACTCCTTGAAGTAAGTGGCTTCCGCAGCGTCCTCCTTCCTAACTGAAGGGCACGCTTTCCCAGTGTTATCCAATAATCTCACTGTATGGGTTATTACGGAACAACAGTGACAGATACACTCTGTGTGTAGCCTCCTCCTATCGTCCTTCTAGGCAAGAAGGTGTAGAGGCTTGCATGGGGCGCTGGATGGGGTGCAGCAGCTGTGGCGCTTTGGTAAGGATTCCTATTGGTCAGTCTGACCTACGTTGTAGTGACTGACCGATAGGGAACGTCTCGGTTACATATGGTAACCCTCGTTCCCTGAGGGAGGGAACGGAGACGTAGGTCCCGTCGCCACATCTGCTGCCGCCCGCTGGGGCGGCCAGCTTTGTCAGGTTTGGCTCCTCAGCAAAAAACTAGCGTGCAATCATAACAGCTGCTGTTAAATACCCGCGCTGACGAGGACGCGCAGCTGATGCAAATGATTGCATGCCAATGTGCATTGGCTTGTTTTAGTTTCACTCGAAGTAGATTGGCCTCTCTAGCGAGATTCCTATTGGTCAGTCTGACCTACGTCTCCGTTCCCTCCCTCAGGGAACGAGGGTTACCATATGTAACCGAGACGTTTCGTCATGAACACGAAGAATGGACTATATTTTTTTTCCGTTATATTTTTTTTATATCAGTATGGTACAAGTTTATCCTACTCAAATGAATGTGATAAATGATTTATGTCAAAAGTCATCAAAAAACTAGTCAGATTATATTACCTTAAATGTGTGATGGATAATGTTCCTAACTGCAATTTTTGTCATGTAATTTGGAATGAGTAACTGATTACAATTTGTAAGTAATCGACTTACATGCATGTCTTTATTGACTGTCAATAAATGTAATGTGCCATTTCTTCCTCGCAAGTGATGAATGCACATTTGTTACTAGCAAATAGATTACATGTCTGTGCGGTTTATGCCAATTTTTATCATTTTAACACGTTTTTTTTATGTGCATGATGTCTGTTTTCCTACTTTTCCCATTAAAATCATTATGCAAATAAGGATTCATGTATGCACTGTACGCTCATTTTCAGAATTTCCTCTCATTTGATTATCTAGCACCATCTTAATTGCCCCAGATTAAAATCTAATCTACTTAAATATAATTTCAGATCAGTATTAATAGCCTTTTCCGACACCTGCCTGCAGATACTCGTCACCTCAGCCCAGCTGTAATCTACAGCATAATGTAACCAGTGGGGGTTAGTGCCGAGACAGCGGGAGAGGGCAAAAATCCATCTTCCTTCTAATTTGAGTGAATGTGTATCATATGCTAAGCTGTTATCAATACTATCTTCTCTGTTCCCTTAGGCTACAGAGGAGCTGAGAAATAGCTACACTGTATTTTAGGGTTTTTCTGACTGGCAATGCCGGCTTATTGCAATTTATTCACACAAGTGCACACACACACTAAACAACATGCTGTCTAAATGAGGTCCTCTATTGTTTTTAAACTTTTTGCATTTAAAAAAAAAAACTGCTTTATGAGATCTCTTTTAATGAATCAATGTCCCTGAAGAGGGATTAAGTCAAATTTAGCATGTGAATGTGAATGTTGAATGTGGTAGTTCACTATTATCTAATCAGTAGGACTAACTACTGTTTTTTCTTACCTCCCAGAGAGCTACTATATACAGGTTTATAATTAACATGAATAATGCATAATTTATTGGTAACCCACTAATGACTCAAGTGTTACTACATCCTTCTAAAGGAACTTCTAATTATTTGGATCAGTATTCTAAAGTGAAAAACATGATAACTACCTACTATTGACTGAAGTCATTGTAAGCTTTGGAGATTTTTGTAAGATTTTGAATAGTAATTCCTTCCGATGGATTTGGTGACACTTTAGTCATTACTATTGTGTTTCCATGATCTTCACTTTAGAGTAATGAATAGATCCTTTAGAAAGATGTAGTAACACTTGAGTCATTACTATCCAAAAACCTTACAAAAACCTCAAAAGCTTACAATGACTTCAGTCAATATTAGGTAGTTATCAAGCATTTCAGTTTAAAATACTGATCCAAATTATTAGTAGTTCATTTAGAAGGATATAGTAACACTTGATTCATTACTAATGGGTTACCTTATACATTATGCATTATTAATAATTACTAATTCGTTATTCAGAGTTTCTTGTTAGTTAATAGTAGTTAGTAGAATGTTAATAGTGCGTTACTCATTTGTTCATCATTAGTAGTTATCAACAGTATTCTAAAGTGTTACCAAAGATGACCCCAACACAGACAAGACAACATTAAACAGTATTAGATCATCTAAAACGCCCGTCTCTGCTGAAGAAAGCTGAAGAAAACTATCCTACTGTTACAGTCCATGTGCGCTGATGTGTGAGGACTTTGCTTCTCCACGCTGAGCTCCTGCAGTTTTGTCCCTGTCAACACTAGCGCCTTGTCTAGCCATGACAGGAGAATAATGTCACTGCTGCGCGCGTGCACGTGCCAAAAGATCTGACACAAAAACAACACGTGTACGATGTGAAACGAGTGTTTATGTGGTTTGAGCGTTTAAAGCAGTCAATTGTGATCTTTGCAAACAGGAAGTCTTAAAAGAAAAGTTCAAACCAATATTTAAATTCTATCGTTATTTACTCACCCGCCATATCATGTCGTTCTGCGGAAGAATGTTGAAGTCAGTCCTGTCAGTCATGCGTAATTGCAGAATATAAGCCTCAAAAAGGATGCAAAACTCACCGTAAGTAGGCAGGTGGTCCACATGAGTGGGTAGGTGTCAAGTCTCAAGTCTTTAGAAGTCATACAAAAGCAAATAATTGCTTAATAATCATCCACTCCAGTCGGTGAGCTGTGGCCGCTGCGACCGAATCATTAAATTAAGTGAGTTGAACTTGAGAACCGATCAGTTCACATGAACTCACCACACCGGTCGTGAATCAACCGATTCTTTGAAAGGAACCAATTCAATTCGTGAAATTTACACGATGACACAATTCAATTCGTGCAATTTACACGATGACACAATTGCTATATAGCAATTGTGTCATCGTGTAAATTGCACGAATTGAATTATTATCTTTGGTAACACTTGAATAGGCTACTGAATAACTAATGAACAAATGCGTAACGCACTATTAACATTCTACTAACTAGGCCTACTATTAACTAACAAGAAACTCTGATTATGAAGTCATATGACTTCATAAGACTCGCACGAGTCGTTTGGGCTAAATTTATTATGCATTATTTTTCTTTTCTTTTTTGTCAAGTGACATAATCGATCACCGTCAATTGTCAATGCACGAAATATAGTGTTTTATTTATTTATTTATTTATTTATAACAATTGCCAGGCTATATGCGACAAGACAGCCTACATATTATTATTATTATTATTATTATATTATTATTATTGAATTGTAATACAGAATATAAAACAGATAAGTTACATTTTGCATATGCTATTTATGTAGGCTATTAGAAATGCTGAAGTAGTAAACCAGTAGGCTAACTAATCCAGCCCAAGCGTATATGTGCATAAGTAAAATCCTTGAGTATCAATTTTAATGTAGCTAATTCGCTATATAAAAATAAAAGGCTTTCAACCGTAATATGCCCAACCCCCCCCCCCCCCCCCCCCTCTCTCTCTCTCTCTCTCTCTCTCTCTCTCTCTCTCTGTCTCTCTCCCTAGACGCAGCAGCGGCTTGGATTGGATTCAGTACCTCCCCTATGTGCAGCCTTACTCCATCATCACATCCCTGAACGTGAGCGGTGTAGCTGAGGAGCACTTCTTTAAAGCCCGACACTTCGCTGGAGTTGCTTCCCTGCGCGTCTGAGAGTCGGAGGGAGGGGAGAAACATTCCCCAAAATCTCTTTTAACGATGGAGACCGGTCTGGGTGTATTCCATGGCGCTCACTTAACTCTTTCTACCTGGCTTATTCTTTCCTCCCTGTATGTTTTTCCAAATGTAAAGGCAGATATAAGTTGCGCGCCATGTATGTCGCCAATGCAAGTGAATTACGCAGGGGATGAGCATCTGCGTGACCCGCCCGATTCTGGGAAATATCCGAGACAGGATCAAAAGAAACCGAAGCTGATCACAGTTCTTTACCCGAATATTGGAGTACCCACTGGACGAGAGGCGGATGGTTTTCCAGGGATTGCGCCGAAACTGGAAAGAAACGCTGAGGGGATGAACTCCCGTGCGCCTTTGAGGAACTTCACCGAGTCCGCTTTAGATGAAGAATTGTTTTCGGATGAATATGTGGAAAGTGTTTCCGAGTTGGAATCCGATGACGCATCAGAGAGAGTCAAAAGAAGCGTGCCTGAGTTTCTGGAGAGCGCGCGGAGCGTTGATACCCGCTCGGAGGAGCAGAGAAAGACCTCCGGTGTGCGGGTGGATGGACAGAGTAAACGCGCCGAAGTTCGCTGGAACAAGGATGATGAGCATGATGCCCGAGGATCGGATTCCAGACCAGACGAACCCAAACTGGCCAGCAGCACTTTTGCTCTGGCTGGAGACTCCGCGCACAACCACGCAGTCGTGTACTGGTCTGGAAAAAACAGCAGTGTAAGTCCGCAACATCCAGTACTTCTGTGCAATAATATGCTATTCACTTATCTGGTCCATGCTGTCTTGTTTTGCTGCCAAGAGTTCGTGACAACTTCGCTGGGAAAACATGCGCATGTTGTTTTGACTCCATGGGGCCATTTATAATGAGCATTTCTCCAACGATCCTGAAACGCTCAGCCCTCAAACATTCCTGCTGAAAAGACCATATTCATCAAATCTAAGCTAGCTGATTAGGCTATTATTACAGGGATTTTGGCACTTTTCAGCTTGGCTAGGCTGGGAGACCCTCTTAAACCAGCTAAGACCAGCAAACCAGTCTTTTCAGCAGAGATGATCTAAATGTTTACAGAAAACACCTGTTCGGAGTGTTAACCACCTGTTTGTGACACATGAAAGAGATCAAGCACAATAGGACCTCGTGCGATGAGCTGTCACAGTGTTACTAAAATGATATATTCACTGGCAATGATCATTTACGTTTGTAAATGTACGTATTTCTAAATGGCATCCAGTTAAATCTGCTGGGGTAAAGTCTGCAAATGCAAGATCTTTCTGCACTGTCTGTATATTTGTTCTGATGAAACGATTTGCTTGGAGAGCAGATTGTTGGCTAGAGCCTCCTGCAGCACTGTCTGTGTTTTTTTGGATTGGAGATTTTTGGATTGGCAGGATATTTTATAATACTTCACATCTCAATAATTCAGAGATGCATAGTCGATTTTGTAGACTGAGGCACATGGGCAAATAAATGCTTCAAATGCTTAAAGTTAAAGAGAACTGGGAACTTGTGCTTAAGCATGTCTTCAGAGTATTGCCTGAATGTTTGGATTTTGTTACAGACAGGTGGTGTTTGATGATAGTGAAGAGAGAGAGAGAGAGAGAGAGAGAGAGAGAGAGAGTGAGAGAGAGAGAGAGAGAGAGAGAGAGAGAGAGAGAGAGAGAGAGAGAGAGAGAGAGAGAGAGAGAGAGAGAGAGAGATGTGATTTTCAGATTTTTTTTTCAAACAGATTTTCATGTCTAAGCCATGTTTTGTATGGCTGTGCATGTCTGTACTTTTATATTATATCATATTATATTAATCTATGTGTCTCAAGTCTCTCACTCTTGTAGTTAAAATGCAAAACATGAAGCAACCTAAGCATTGTACAATATCAGGTTGAACCTTTAATTCACAATGAACAGTAATATTACTGCATAAAGGCAGATTTTGGGTTGAATGTTGCAATTAACAAGGTGTTAGACATACAGCAAATGGAATTTTATAGAGAAGGGCAAGGTTTTCTTAAATTAGTTTGATGCATAGTTTTAAATAAGAAGCATTATTGGAACTTCCTTCTTATTAAAAACTTTTATTTTAAATGTAGAATATATAGGAATGCATTTTCGGTACAAAATCTATATGAAGTCTGAAGTCACTGATCAAGAATCAGCTTTCGCCTTTAGCTCATATAGTTAAGGTTTGTATTTGGCTTTAGGAAACTGATCCAAGACCAGTGATTTTGTCAGATTTGTCAGTAATTTGAAGCAACATGCAGTGGATTGAGCGGACCGTTCTACCACAGGTTCTTTATGCTTTCTCGTTTAAGCCCGGCCTGTATTTGTAAAATAATTTCTCAGTTAAACAATAAAATGCTCACCCTTATCAAATGAACCACCTCATCCATTATTGTCTTTCTTTGTGTCCGTTTGCACACAAAAAGAGTACAAAAAATCTAAACAGATAGTCCAGCGTATTCAGGCCTATAGGCATATCCAGGTGTATTGACTTGTTAGTAGTTGTCAGTGAAACATTTACAGCGATTTTAAGCAGAGGTTACTGCCCGCCAGGTCCCGTCCCTCATCCCCGCAGCTGTAAATCTCCTATAATTATCTTCAGGACTGAAGCAGCCATTTTGAAAGATTTTGTCCTGTTCAGGGACTGCCTACTCAAGCGTGTTTTCCCTGCGTGCATGCCTGCTGGAGAGCTTTGTCTTCATTGGCTGGAGGTTTTATGAGAGATGAATGAAGTGTGCAAGGGCAGAATGTGTGATTTGATTTTTTCCCCCATAGCAGGTCCATGTTAAGTAAATCTCTTTTGCATAATGTTGTTTATACAAAAGCTTTTGTGCAAAATCTGCAGGTTTCTGGTCCCAGTCACTGCTCTTATGTAAGATAATTTTTTTTTTTCAGGAGGCACTTACATTAAACAATTTGGATGCATGACTGAATTTGCTCCATAACCTTTTGATCTATAGGTTTACGACTAAAAAATAAGTTTGTTTGAAAAATAATAATTGTCCGTATAGAGCCTACATGTACATTTCTTAACAAATCAGAAACGTCATTATTATTATTCCGTATCTATTATGTAATATTTTTTATTTTATTTGACTTTATTATTTTATTTATTTTTTTTTGTATTATTTTTTTATTATTAATATTTATTTTTTATAAATGAATGAATTGGACCATTTCACAGCTAACGAGTCCCCAGTATACATGTGAATGTATTTTAACACTGTTTAAAAAGCATCCCAAGATGAAGTCTGCTTCGACTGTTATACACTCACCTAAAGGATTATTAGGAACACCTGTTCAATTTCTCATTAATGCAATTATCTAATCAACCAATCACATGGCAGTTGCTTCAATGCATTTAGGGTTGTGGTCCTGGTCAAGACAATCTCCTGAACTCCAAACTGAATGTCAGAATGGGAAAGAAAGGTGATTTAAGCAATCTGAAGCAAGGCTGGTGGTGTAATGGTGTGGGGGATGTTTTCTTGGCACACTTTAGGCCCCTTAGTGCCAATTGGGCATCGTTTAAATTCCACGGCCTTCCTGAGCATTGTTTCTGACCCTGTCCATCCCTTTATGGCCACCATGTACCCATCCTCTGATGGCTACTTCCAGCAGGATAATGCACCATGTCACAAAGCTCGAATCATTTCAAATTGGTTTCTTGAACATGACAATGAGTTCACTGTACTAAAATGGCCCCCACAGTCACCAGATCTCAACCCAATAGAGCATCTTTGGGATGTGGTGGAACGGGAGCTTCGTGCCCTGGATGTACATCCCACAAATCTCCATCAACTGCAAGATGCTATCCTATCAATATGGGCCAACATTTCTAAAGAATGCTTTCAGCACCTTGTTGAATCAATGCCACGTAGAATTAAGGCAGTTCTGAAGGCGAAAGGGGGTCAAACACAGTATTAGTATGGTGTTCCTAATAATCCTTTAGGTGAGTGTATGTCTCACCATTTTAAGAGATATTTCACCTTCAGAAGAAGTACTGACTAGATGGGTAAATGGATCCACTCCACTGGAGCTTATCACTGGTGTTTTGTTTCATAGGCTAAATGTAATTTATTTATTTTATGATTCACGTGTCCCATCGTGCTTTTGATGTCATGCATGCAAAAGGAAAATAAAGCATCTGATTTGCATAAGATCCAACTTGTAAGCCTGGCACGCACGAATGGATTCTGATATAGTCCTGCTTTACTGAGATTGGGTCATTCTTATAGACCCCGTTGTCATATGCACCAAGGATTTCTTTGAAACACCTCACTGAAAGTCATAAATATAAGCGGTGAATGAGCTTTGTCAAATAGTGTTTCGCTGCTGTTATATTTACGCCGTCATGCGATTCACTAAACATGGGGGTCAACGGCAAGAACTTGGCATTGGTTTGTTGGTTTAAAACTGGACGTTCCTAACAACAATCCCCAATAATAGTGCATGTTTTGTGTTTATCACTATAGTTATAATTTATTTAGGACCACCTGGTTGTGTTTTTACATACGAATGGCTTCATTGGTTTGAAGGACAGTGGAGGTTCTCTGATATGGGAATAGCTTCTCTCATGGTGTGAATCTCGATTGCTTTGTGAATTGGGAAAACAGCATTGCAGCGTTTCACATCTAGACTTCCTTCACTCCTCTGTCAAACCATCTGTCCTCCTAGTATACACTCTTTATATAACTCAACATGTGCTCCAGAAGTCCTGCCTGGAGGTATTTGCCCTTTTGTGTTGAAGGATGTTGGCTCATAAATGGGATATTTACATTTAGGAGACACATCTGTCAGGTTTCTGTCTTAGTTTGTTGGGAGGCAGGGTGGTGTTTGTTGAAGACACTTGTTGGGCTTGAATAGTGATATTGTATACACTCCTTGACTTTGATGGCTCTTTTAGTTGTTTCAGTGCCAGTGGGTGTATCCACGGCTCTTTGTAAACTTGCTCTTTATCAACTTTGATATAAAAAAACGGCACCTTTTTTAAAGTTGAAATGGCACCACTAGTGACAAAACAGAAGTGCTGTCTCTTTTTAGCACATAAATTACTTGCCATTTAATGTTGAATTGTTTTGACAGGATTAATATAGTATTCAATTGTTGTTCATTTGGCTTCAAATGTATAATGCATTAAATGGATAAAAAGTGACAGGAAAGACATAATGTTACAAAATATTTCCATTTCAAACAAACACTGTTCCTTTGAACTTTTTATACATCAAAAACCCTGAAAAAGTTTAATGGTTTCCACAAAAATATTGAGCATATTAACTGTCCATAATATTGACATCAACTTTGATAATAACTTCAAATCATATTAGATTGAAGGATCATGTGACATTGAACATTGAATTAAATTCAGTTTGGCTCTCACAAGAATAAATTACATTTTAAAATATATTAAAATAGAAAACAGTTATTTTAAACTTTTATATATATATATATATATATATATATATATATATATATTTTTTTTCTTTTTTTTTTTCTTCCATATTTAAATACTGTATTTTTGGTCAAATAAATGCAGCCTGGGTGAGCATAAATGATTTCTTTCAAAATCATAAAATCATACAATCATTGACCAGTATAGTGTAGATTCGATTGTATAATATATTATTAATAATTATAATATTTTAGATACAGCCCCTACTTTTTCAAAGGCATTTTAATATTTTAAGCCCTCTTATAGCTAGCCAACCTTATTTAGTAGCCAATAACTCACAAATGGCTAGGCAGATCTTCAACAACCTTGTGCACTCCTGAACATAATTCATTGCCACTAATGCATTGTAGAGAGGTTCGTTTATTTAGTGTGGATGCTAATTACTAGTAAAGGAGGCTATGGGATGCTATAAATAATTTAGCTATTCTAATGTAGTATAAGCCCCCCAACCGCCAATTCATGTTTACATATTAGTTTCCCGGCCCTTTTTTTCTGAAGCTGAGGTCCTCCCAGTGAGAGCCGGTGGTACAGTCAGGGTATTTATCTTCAGAATTGTCTTTGGAGACCAGGTTTTGACTAACTTTCCATGATTTGTGAACAAAATCACACTCAGCTAACCCCAAGTAAAAGCAGATTTATTTGTTTTAAGATATACAATACAAAAAGTTGGAAAATGCATTTTTCCCACCGTTAATTTTGCTGATGTGTTAAAATATTTCGTTCTATCCCAGCGTAAAGAGACAAATATAATTAAACCATTTGTGCATTGATTTCCCAATCTCTCAAATGTATGTATTTATATATATATTTTTATGATTATTAATTTTTAAAATATTTGATCAAAGTCGATTTGCCAAGTGGCGCAGAGGTGCTACAGTTCACCTTTAAGTATTTTAAAAGCTGTTCATTTTTGGAGAAATCAACAATTAGGAAATGCACGATACGTTCAAACACTCAGTGTCACTGTCTTTTGTATTCAGAACTGCAAAAAAACTTTTTATTCAACCTCTTCATTTATATGCCATTTATCTCCCTAATATTCAGCGCTCCAAGCTTTGTGTGCAGAGAGCATGCAACATCAACACATCCGACAAATCCTCATTCATCACAAAAAGCATCATCTACCGGATGAGAATCGCGAAGAGTCAGTTTACAAGCTGCCTAAATGTAGCCATTATCTCCATTGTTGGGGAGACATAGTAGAAGGGCTGAAACCACTAGAGACGAGAACACTCCGGCATAATCACACGCTTGGCCGCTGAACCATAGCAAGCAACAAGGGTGTCTCTGCATCTATCTGTCCCCCTGTGTTAATTACACTGATATAACAGAGTGTCAGATGTGATTTGGTTTCATCTCTGTTGCGTTAAACACTTTTTTCCCCACTGGGCTGCTCAACAGTCTGTCTCTCTCTCTCTCTCTCTCTCTCTCTCTCTCTCTCTCTCTCTCTCTCTCTCTCTCTCTCTCTCTCTCTCTCTCTCTCTCTCTCTCTCTCTCGCAGACTGGCTGGATTTTGCTGTGCTCCAAGGTAGATTAAAAAACTCTGCTATGATATCAAATGCATATCTTGTTGAAATCACTTTAAAATGTGGTGCTGTCAGATACATGTTGAAGGAAATAGTGCTCTGGAAGATGTGTTAGGATTCAGGGAGCTCAAGTACATTTTGATCTAACCATCTAGGGATTCAAGGCTGAAATGGTCCACAATGTTGTTCTGAACTTTTAGAAAAAAAGAAGAAAAATTATAAATATTTGAAGAATTATGTAAATAAATTAGTAAAAAAAATATGCATAGATTATTACAAATGAATGTCAAATAATTATAAATAATTGTAAAGTATTAGATAATTTATAAGTATAATTTAGTGTGTGTGTGTGTGTGTGTGTGTGTGTGTGTTTGTTTATATATAATATATTATAGATATATCTAGTCCAGTCAGGAAAATCTAGGGTAGATATTCACATGCAATCTGCAAGCAATCACATTATTACCGCATGGCACGAGCTGATTGGCCAATGAGATTGCTTGCTCAACATTTATTAGCTCCTCTGAACCGCTCCACCTCCCCCAGTTCCACCTGCCTAGATCTGTTAGTTTTATCCGTCTGTCCTGTAACAAAGATGAAAAAATCCCAGATCAAGATAAGATTTGGATAAAATGTAAAGATGTAGCTCAGAAACATATCGCATTTTAAACCATATGAAAGTGGCCTAAATGCATTCTAGTAAACGGAATAACAAAATTATGATCAGCTACAGATGACTGTGAACGAATTCAGAATTGGTTGACCGTTTATATGCATCCAGAGAGTTCATCTGGACCATGGTTGTGTCCTCTCTCAGGGAGAGTATACATGTGCCCTGAAAGTGTCTCTCCCACACACTTTAATCAGGGGAAAAGATGGATGAATAAGACATGACTGTAGACCGGCTACTACACTCTCACGGTCAGCTCAAGAAACTCTGTACACTCGTGTGTGTTTGGTAGAGTCCTTGAGTGTGTTTCATGTTCATTTGCAGCAGCTTGATGCAGACTAATGCTGACAGATTCCTCCCTAGAACCAGCGGTCTATCCACACACTGTCTAATTAAAACTAATCTCCTAGCTTATCATCACTGCTGGCTAAAATCAAAATATGCTGCATTAACATTATTACTCTTTCTGACAACTTCACTGTTTGCTTTCTGGCAAGTCTTATGCTTTTCTGGCCCAATACGCTGCGCACAAAACAAGTTGAGTGTACAGTTTCCCTTATTCAGAAGGATAATGTGTGTATCATTTGCTGATGTGATAGTTTGCTTGGCCTGGCCCATGTTTTCTTTGTTTACAGACTGAGAAAAAAGGAGATGCTTTGTCAGGGAATTTCGAATTCTGCCTTTAAATAAATTATACTCAAACTAAGGTACTTTATATTGCAACAATTGGGTCATTCTACAAACAAGTGCCATTTTTGCCCCCCCACATGCATAGCCAGTGCCAACTTTTACAGTCAAAGATGTCTGTTATGCTTATTAAGCCAATATTTATTTAATCAAAATTACAGTTACATTAAAAAATGTAATATTTTGAAATATAATTTAAAACAAATGTTTTCTATTTAAATATATTTTAAAGTGTAATTTTTTCTGTGATGATGGCAAAGCTGAATTTTCAGCATCGTTACTCCAGTCTTCAGTGTCACATGATCCTTCAGAAATCATTCTAATATGATGATTTGGTGCTCAAGAAACATTTCTTATTATCAATATTTGTGGAAATGGATTAATTCAGGATTCTTTATTAAATAAAAAGTTAAATAGAACAGCTTTTATTTGAAATCGAAATCTTTTGTAACAATGTAAAAGTCTGCCATTTTAGATCAGTTCAAAGAATTTTAAGAATAACAGTGATAATTAATATATATATATATTACATGTGTATTACTTAAATTAGAATAATAAGTTGTTAACAACAATGTGTTTCAACCTTGTGACCATAATAGTTTCCTTATTGAGCTATTTCCCATATCTAATGTTGTCCTCACATATAGCCTATTTTGCTTCAGTTAAAAAAAGTTTATCAAAGTGTAAAAACCAAGTCCTGCCCTACATTTTTTTTCTTGTTCAAGCCATTTCACTCAGATATATGTCACCATAGAAAAGAAAAGACTCACAACTTCCGTTTCATGTCGACTTAAAGCTATTACATACATTAAAGGTTTCCGTAAAGCTTTACAACAATTGTGAAAAGTACTCAAAGAAAGGTACTCCTTGCAATTGTTCAAGGCTGTGATGTAAACTAAAGGCTGCTAAAAGCCCAAACTTAATATTTCAAAAGGAAATGCATCAATACAGGAGAGAAAGGTTATTCGGCATATTCATTTCAGTGTCACTGCTACAGTATAAACGTCTATCATGAGGGTTTTTTGTCGCACAGCAATGACCTAGAGCTGTTTTAGACTGTGAATTCTTCATAAAAGTGTTAGATAAAGTTGTGCGAGTACTGTAACCTACTAGTCTAATTATTTAGTAAGGCTAAACAAGCCAGAGTGGGCTGCACCATAAACACAAGCATAGACAAATTAATTGGGTGTACAGTATAGGTCAAAGACAAAATAAAATAAATTAAGTGAAATCGATTCTTGGATGCAAAATCTACAAGAGGCCAGTGTTGCCATAGTGATACAAGCACTCTTTTGACACGCTTCTAGAATTTTTACCAAATGCAATTTACAAACTACAGAAAGACCACACAGTACGCAGAGCTCTTCTTTTAGACCCGGGCACGACTCAAAACACAGATAAGTGCCTGAACCGCGCAAGATTCTGCTCTGCTGGACTCTTAAACTCAGCCCGTTTTCTCTGGCATCTGCAGACACCTAAGCCCACATATACAGAGACTTTTAAAGAACAAGAGCCTTTAAAAATTCATCTGCATTTTCTATTCAGCTCCTCTTGAGTTTGCATTAGGCCTTCCAAATCGGTTACAAAAGCATTAAATGTTAAAACGCAGGAATATTGACAGAAAAACACTTTCATGCTTCACACTTTATCACACAGTGTTATTTTAACAAGAACAAATGGGTCATTCTATGAAACAAGTTGTTTTGTTTATGGGGAATTGATTGGATGGTATTGGTGTGATGTCATGTGAGTGACAGGTTGCCCCGCCCTTGTGCCAGTTACCATGTCATCAGAGAAGACAAGAGGGAGGGGAAGTTATTTTAATTAAATATAGCAAGGGCATTTGATTAAAAAAACAATGATGTGTAAATCATTGATACATATATTTACACATAAAAAATAAATACAGATAAATACAAGCAAAATTCCATTAAAAAAAACAAAGCAAGAATTGTCGTTTTTGATTTCATGGTGACTTTAATGCCTAATTGTCCACATTTTGTAGTTTAGAGCTTGGTGACAATGTAAACAATCATAAATCTGAGGTCATTGATCTGAGGTTGAAGACTGAAAGCTATGATCATGTGAATCACATGTTGAAGCATTAGATAAGTGGCAGGTGGGCTTTATAATTAAGCTGGAGAGTACATTCTCATACTAGAAAGCATTCAATTGGGCAACAATTCTGCAAAAACTATGCCATCAATATTTTTTGTCTTTTTTCATGCATTTAAGTCTGCATTTTGAAGGATGCACTTTTTTATTACATCCCTAGACTTATCGTGAACAATTGATTGGTATACTTTATTATAAAGAGATTCTGAAGAGATTTTTTTTAACCCCTTCCCTCCAACAAGACAATTTTTCGTAATCTAATCAATTCCCAGTGGATACAGTCCTATCTCACATTTTCTTCTTGCTGTCCTTGATATCCTGTTTCAGTCCCCATGATTTTGCCAAGACATAGACATCTAAGACCATAGTCCTAACTCCATCCCTACCCCTAAACCTAGCCCTACCCATAACTTCTCCCTAAAATCACAGGGAAATGAGAGGTGAATAACACTGATGTAGAAGCACCTAACCCTGGTTGTAAGCCTAAACTTGGGATTAACTGTAAACTTGTCACTCAAATCTGATTAGAATGTTGTTCCAAGATCAACAAGTCTGTTGATCCAGGAACATACACTCACGTAAAGGATTATTATGAACACCATACTAATACTGTGTTTGACCCCCTTTCGCCTTCAGAACAGCCTTAATTCTACGTGGGATTGATTCAACAAGGTGCTGAAAGCATTCTTTAGAAAAGTTGGCCCATATTGATAGGATAGCATCTTGCAGTTGATGGAGATTTGTGGGATGCACATCCAGGGCACGAAGCTCCCATTCCACCACATCCCAAAGATGCTCTATTGGGTTGAGATCTGGTGACTGTGGGGGCCATTTTAGTACAGTGAACTCATTGTCATGTTCAAGAAACCAATTTGAAATGATTCGAGCTTTGTGACATGGTGCATTATCCTGCTGGAAGTAGCCATCAGAGGATGGGTACATGGTGGCCATAAAGGGATGGACATGGTCAGAAACAATGCTCAGGTAGGCCGTGGCATTTAAACGATGCCCAATTGGCACTAAGGGGCCTAAAGTGTGCCAAGAAAACATCCTCCACACCATTACACCACCACCACCAGCCTGCACAGTGGTAACAAGGCATGATGGATCCATGTTCTCATTCTGTTTACGCCAAATTCTGACTCTACCATCTGAATGTCTCAACAGAAATCGAGACTCATCAGACCAGGCAACATTTTTCCAGTCTTTAACTGTCCAATTTTGGTGAGCTCTTGCAAATTGTAGCCTCTTTTTCCTATTTGTAGTGGAGATGAGTGGTACCCGGTGGGGTCTTCTGCTGTTGTAGCCCATCCGCCTCAAGGTTGTGTGTGTTGTGGCTTCACAAATGCTTTGCTGCATACCTCGGTTGTAACGAGTGGTTATTTCAGTCAAAGTTGCTCTTCTATCAGCTTGAATCAGTCGGCCCATTCTCCTCTGACCTCTAGCATCAACAAGGCATTTTCGCCCACAGCACTGCCGCATACTGGATGTTTTTCCCTTTTCACACCATTCTTTGTAAACCCTAGAAATGGTTGTGCGTGAAAATCACAGTAACTGAGCAGATTGTGAAATACTCAGACCGGCCCGTCTGGCACCAACAACCATGCCACGCTCAAAATTGCTTAAATCACCTTTCTTTTCCATTCTGACATTCAGTTTGGAGTTCAGGAGATTGTCTTGACCAGGACCACACCCCTAAATGCATTGAAGCAACTGCCATGTGATTGGTTGATTAGATAATTGCATTAATGAGAAATTCAACAGGTGTTCCTAATAATCCTTTAGGTGAGTGTATTTTACTTGGTGAAATCATGTTCAACATCCTGTTTCACCCAAAAATGGTGGAAAAATGGTGCACAAGCATCCTTTTACGTTGCTGACACAACAATACATTCGTCAGTAGTTTTGTTTTATCATGACGGTGTGTAAGGTTTTACTTGTCCACTCATTTCCCTTATTTTTGTCTTCTTCTTGGGTATCATTTCAAGGACATTCCTATAACTGGTGGATATTAGGTAACTAGTCAGGTCTCCATCTAAACAATTTCGAATGCGAGCAGATGCGTAAGTAAATCAAGTAAATGTTTCTCGCTGAGAACATTGGCGCCTCGCCAACACTGTGTGTGTTGCGTGTGACTCTCGGATCCTAATCAACCTGATGTAAATAATAAACAAGACAGTCAGGGCTTACTATGTGGTTATTGCCCATCTCTCGAAGTATGATAAAGCAGGGAGGAAATTGCTTTCAGCCCTTATTACATGTCTAACTGTTCATGTGCACCTGGAAGTTTCCAATCTCATCTCAACTCTGACTCTAAATTCAAAGAAGAGAGACAGAAAGAGAGTGATACATTGAGAGGAATATAGAGATGAATGGAAGAGGTGCCAAAAGAAAAATGGAAGGTTGAGATAGCAAGAACAAGGGAGAAGAAATAACTTGTTTGCCTAGGCACTCAAAGGGCCAAGGATAGCACCGCACGAGCATGTTTTTATGGGTATGTGTGCTTTAGTGTTGTGCCCATTTAACACAGTCACTGAATAGCGCCATAATTGTTCACCATGGTTGTTGCTATGACGATCCCGAGCATGTTTGCCAAAGGGAAGACTGTGAAAGAGTGAATTAAAAGTATCTGATCCTTATTTACTGAGCTTCGTCCAAAAACACATTGCGGTGCAACATGTGAGAATTCACACTGGTTGGTTAACAGTGAGAGCTTCGCTAGATGTATATCTGGCTGTAGTATGCTGCAATATTGCCTGGCTTGCACACTTTTGTGTCTTTACCATTGCACTGTTAGTCCCAGTTCTCTGCGCTTAGTCCTTTGAGTTCAACCCTCTCAGAATGCCATTAAAAGTTCATAAAAAGCATTTAAAATACTTTTGATATGTGTCCAATCCTTTTAAGAAAGAAGTGTGGTTCCCATGATATCTAACAATCATGCCTAAAAGGCACAGCAGTACGGTTCAATTTGAGAGGACTCTGCACTTATATTGTTCAGTTGTGAACAAGATTTCCAAATTAAAAGGTGGAAGAAAAGTGGGTAATTAAAACACACATTGGCCCACTTACATTTTTGATGCATGCTTGGAACCGCAGCGATATTAATTATCTTAAGAGCATGTTTTATTTGAGCCTTATCTCATTGTTAACCTGCCATGGCCACGATTAGATGGATTTTTTTGGTTTTGTTGATTTGTTATAGAATTTTTCAGCTGTGATGGATATATAAATTCTGTCATCCTTTACTCGTGTCAAGTCTTAAAAACAAAACGACCTTCTTCTATAGAAGTACAAAAGGAGTTATTGAAAGGAGAAAGTCCAAGCTGCTCTGTTCCATACATTGAAAGTGAATATTGATTTTTCTTGCCTTCACGTGCCATCGGAATTATCGTAAATACGAGTTTCCTATAGTTAAAAATCGGACAAGTCGTATTTACCACTGGGAAGCTCGGGGATCATTTTGATACCCAAGTTCCCGAGGTGGGCTTGCCATAAACTTAGGATATGTTTACACGTCAATGATGTAGGCTACTAAAAACTGAAAAATATTTCCTTTGCAGTTTCCGCATACAGACGACAACGTTGATAAAATGGGTGTTCACAGGGGTGTTCACACGGTTCTGTGAAAAAATGACTAAAAACGCTGTATTCTGCTGCCAGTAGTTGGCAATGTCACTTTATAAAGAAACACTACTATAGACTGCAATACGCATGCGCATAACTCCACTGTTTTTACAAATTTGCGTTTTTGTAGTTTACACAGAGAGGATAATGGCTTTGAAACCCGTTTTCAAAAGATTACGTTTTCAGGCCCCCAAAGCGCTGTATTCGTGTAAATGAACGGCCGAAACGCATAAAGTTTTCTGTTTTTATTAGAAGACGTTGTTGTTATAATGCCCCTGTAAACATGGCGGAGGGGAGAACGATTTCCGTGATTGATATGTTTATTATTTTTACAGCTGCTACACCATTTTGACTTATCATTAAAGTAGTGCAATTTTTTTTAGATATACTGTATGAATAATCATTTGAAGCGTATTGTATGTTTTATGCACAACGGAAATAACTTGTATATCACCGAAATTCCAGAATCATCAGCAAGCTGACTATCTAAACAGCGCAGTTTCAACGCTATCTCACGACCAATTTGTACGAGTGATTAAAAGGTGGCTAATATGAATTCGTACGACCTCACTCGTACGAATTTGTACGATTTGTCTAAACCAACGTGATGGGAAGGTTTAGGGGCGGGGTCAGGGGTATGTCATTCGTACGAATTCATATGAATTGGGCAACTCGTTGGGCAATTGGGCAAATATGTACGATTTAGCAAAAATCTTACTAATTCGTACGAACGAATTGTTACAAATTAGCCACCTCGTAAAATTCGTACGAATTGCCGTGAGATCGGGTTGGCAGTCTATATGGTTGTCAATTAATGGGACTCTAAATATCATTTTGGCTTTAATAAGATTTTCCCAATAAATAGGCAAGAATAAACCTGGTGACCTCCATGATTCCTGCTCTTTCCGTCAACAAAGCACGCACTTACTTAATCACGACTTCAGAAGTAAGTTTCCAATAGGACGTGAAGGCTGCATTCATTTAAGGTTATTCTTTCCTCAAAGAAATACCATATGGCTTCAGAAGACTATAGTGCAGAAGACAGACTACTTTTATGGTGCTTATGTCCTCTTTGGAGCTTGACAGGTTATGATCTCCATCTGTTTTCATTAAATGGAAAAGAGCAGCTCAAAACTTCAGATAAACTTTTTCTTTTCTTTTTTTGCTCAAATTCATACACGTTTAACAACATGAGAGTGAGTTTTGATGACAATTAAAATGTTTGGGTGAGCTATCCTTTTAAATAAATATTTCACAAAATTCTGTCATCATTTGCTCACCTCACGTCGCTCCAAACCCATTCCGTATGACTTTCTTTCTTCTGTGGAACATAGAATTTTGATCATTTGTTCAATAGAAGAAGCAATAAGTTTTGAACAATATGTCGACAAGTTTTGATGACATTATCCTTTTTGGGAAAACCATTACTTTAAATACATATTCATGTGTATTAGAGGTCAATTAATATTTACAGGGTATAGCAGGACCTGACCTCTTCCGGTTGAGATTTAATATATTTTAATATGAATACCTAGATGGCCCATCTAATTAGCATACAATGGAACTGTGCAAATATGCAAATAGCCAGCTTTATAAATCTTTTAAAGCGCATAATTTTCCGCTTTTCCAGTTTAAAGTTCACATTACCACTTATTATTCAGTGCTGAGGATACTGCCTTTGATTTCATTGGAAACCATTAAATGTGTAATTTTTTACCCTCCCTTCTCATTCATCTAATTTGAGTATATTACAGAACAATTGGCCATTTTTGCTGTTCACAGTGTATGTGAATTAATTTCGGAAGCATTAGATGGAGTTCTGAGCTAAGGTTTGAGAAACGTTTCACACATGTTTGCATGATCTCTGCAATTATATAAGTAATGATATATAAACAGCTGTTTGCTTTGTCAGACCAATTAGGTTGCACCTCTCGTTTTTTTTTTTACACTGAAAATGGTCATTCACCCTCCTTTGTATAACTTGTTCTCTATAGGAACACAAAAGGAGAAACTGCTCTTTTTCATAAATCTAAAATGCATGTTGGTCATGTCTTATCTTGTCTGGGTGCCGACTGAACCAGGGCTTTCCTAGGCTTTGGTAAAGTATTATCTGAGAAGCGGCTTAGACCTTTCTTTATGTGAGTGTGAAAATAAGTCTGTGTGTTACACTTTTGAGCAGAGTGTGAGCGTGTGCTGAAATGCAGCTTCTCTGTATCTCCACCAATGGAGAGTTCATATTATGTGAGCGCGACCGGCACAAGGGCCCAAGAGGTCAGAGCTGTTCTACTGTATGGAGGTGTGTGTGTGTGTGCTTCTGTGTTATGTACACGCCAATGAGCAAAAAGATGACCTCTTGAGCTCTTGTGGCTCATTGGCGTGCACATAACACAGATACACAAATACACATCAGCATTTCTCACTTCCAGTCTTTCATTCTGTACTTGCAGTCTTTCACACACCTTTATTTAAAATTATAATATTTCACAATATTTCCTGTTTTCATAACAATATATTTGATTATATAAATATAGCTTTGATGAGCATAGAGTATTCTTTCAAAAAGATTCGAACATTGTTTGGAAACATTACTATTTTTAATGATACAAAAATACTGAAAAAACGGCAATATTGCGAAATATTATGGTTTTCTATTTTAATATAATTTAAAATATAATTTATTTCTGTGATGCAACGCTGAATTTTCAGCATCATTACTTCAGTGTCACATGATCCTTCAGAAATCATTCAAATATGCTGATTTGATACTCCGTTATTATCAGTGTTGGAAACAGTTATGCTGAATAATAAGTTAAAATGAACAGCATTTATTCAATATAATCTTTACTATTACTTTTGATCAATTTAACACATCCTTGCCGAATAAAAAGTGTTAATTTCTTTCAAAAAAAAAAGAAAGAAAAGCCCCAAACTTTTGAATGGTATGTATATTGTTACAAAATATTTCTATTTATAAAAAAAAAAAATTCTTAAAAAAAAAAAAAAAAAAAAAAATGTATTAATCAAAGAATCCTGAAAAAAAATTATCACAGGTTATAAAAAAAAAATATTAAGCAGGCCAATTGTTTCCAAAATTAAATAATACATCAGCATATTATAATGATTTCTGAATATTAGTAATATTATTAGTAATGATGCTGAAAATTCAACTTTGCATCACAGAAAAAAAATACATTTTAAATTATATTAAAAAGAAATATATTATTTCTTATTATTTTATATTAAATTGTAATATTATTTCACAATATTCAGTTTAATTTTCTGTATTTTTGATCAAATAAATGCAGGCTTGATGAGACTTCTTTCAAAATCATAGATTAAAACATAGCAATGTTTCCATTAAGAGGACAATGCACGTGAAATATATTTTCATGGTTGGAGGTCAGCATTCTTCTGTATTTCACTGATTTTGTCTCTTTTACTTAATGTCATGCAGTACTATTTTCACCTAACTTTTGTGTTTGTTAAAACTACACATAGAAAGGGAGAATTATTTCTCAACCTATTCAGAACGCTTCCCGTGGCTCATGCTCTCACAAACACACTCCGCTCACGCAGACACATCCTGAGGCATGAGCTCACATGCTCACTAGGGGGAGTGTGTCGCTTGAAGCTGAACAGCCGGACGCATTGTGCGGCAGTGTGTGTGCTCATATCTCATTAAGTGTTGTGATGGTCCTTTTTTTGCAGGCGTCCCATTTTCTACACCTACTGAGCTGTTAAAATGGCTCCTCTTTTTGATGGAGTCGCTCGGGCTGCTTTTCTCTCACATGCTCCTGAGACCAGTTTTCAATGCAAGTAAAAAGTCAGTGTGCTGGCTGAGTGAAAGTTTGAGTTCTGTGCTGTGCTTTTTCACATGAAGAAAGACATTTAGCTGAGCTCCCCATAATCACAAGGTTTATAGGAAATGGAGAAAGAAAGAAGCAGCATGTGGCAAGACTCAGAATGCAGACAACTACTACAGATTTAGTCGAGTTCAAAGCGTTCACGTCTAGCACCACATACGACAGAAACGGCAACAAAACAATAACCGCACCAAAGCATTCTGGGACCGGATGGCAATTTCCGCTCTTTAGCGGTGACGCTCGTGGCTTGTGGTTCTTTCGCTGCCTTCAATTGGTATGTTTGTAATATGCTTCATTAGGATTTGACGCCCAAATTCAGGTCGACATCACCACGTTTTTCCACAGCGGCTCTAATTCATGTCGACACGAGTGGCTCAACAAAAATCCAACCTAGACAAAACACAGCGAGACGTTTGTTTCAGAAATGTCAGATCTTCAGTGTCACTGTCGGCTCTGATGCAACAAATGCAATATTCATGAGCTTTCCTGGTACTCGAAGAGTCCTGAGTTGTCAACATGGGCTCAAAGGCCACTGGGCTGTTTGATCCCCCTCCCTCCCTCCCACGGCGTGGTATATGACAGACTTAAGGGCTAGAGAAAGGCAGGCTAACCAATTCCTGACCCTCAGAAAGTGCTTCAGCGATAAAACTGACTGGTATCATTCTCTTTTGAGAGAAAGCTAGCTTAAAACCATGAATTTCCATGGTTCTTGCTTGTTTTTCTGCTGGGGATACCAGCATCCAAAATACAGCATATGTTGGTTTCCAGCAATGCTGGTCTTTTTAACAGGGATCTACTATAAAATGACCGTAACTTGTAACTGTAAAAGACTGTAGAAATCTGTTAATGGGTTAACTGCAAGTTCCTTTACTAATTACGGTAAAAAACTGTAATATATGTAACGGGTCATTTAGGGCCATCCTGTCCGAACTCATAATTATTGTAATTCTGCAATGTGACGTGTTTCTACAGTAAAATACTATTATAGTTTTTGGAAAAAGTAATCTTATCAAATCTCTTAAAAAAAAATTTATCCATAAAAAAATATAAACAAGCTTGTTTCACCACGGAACAAAACAATTTAAGAGATAATCGCGACTTTTTATCTCACAATTCAGACTTTTTTTTCTCTGAATTGTGACATATAAACTTGCAATTACGAGTTATATTGCGAGTTTATATCTCGCAAACCTGAGAAAAATGTCAGAATTGTGAGATGCAAATTCACAATTGTAAGAAAAAAGTCAGAATTGTGAAATAAGTTGCAATTACCTTTTTCATTTTTATTCAGTGGCTGAAACAAGCTTCCATACAAAAAATATATACACTCACCTAAAGGATTATTAGGAACACCTGTTGAATTTCTCATTAATGCAATTATCTAATCAACCAATCACATGGCAGTTGCTTCAATGCATTTAGGGGTGTGGTCCTGGTCAAGACAATTTCCTGAACTCCAAACTGAATGTCATAATGGGAAAGAAAGGTGATTTAAGCAATTTTGAGCGTGGCATGGTTGTTGGTGCCAGACGGGCCGGTCTGAGTATTTCACAATCTGCTCAGTTACTGGGATTTTCACGCAAGACCATTTCTAGGGTTTACAAAGAATGGTGTGAAAAGGGAAAAACATCCAGTATGCGGCAGTCCTGTGGGCGAAAATGCCTTGTTGATGCTAGAGGTCAGAGGAGAATGGGCCGACTGATTCAAGCTGATAGAAGAGCAACTTTGACTGAAATAACCACTCGTTACAACCGAGGTATGCAGTAAAGCATTTGTGAAGCCACAACACGCACAACCTTGAGGCGGATGGGCTACAACAGCAGAAGACCCCACCGGGTACCACTCATCTCCACTACAAATAGGAAAAAGAGGCTACAATTTGCAGGAGCTCACCAAAATTGGACAGTTGAAGACTGGAAAAATGTTGCCTGGTCTGATGAGTCTCGATTTCTGTTGAGACATTCAGATGGTAGAGTCAGAATTTGGCATAAACAGAATGAGACCATGGATCCATCATGCCTTGTTACCACTGTGCAGGCTGGTGGTGGTGGTGTAATGGTGTGGGGGATGTTTTCTTGGCACACTTTAGGCCCCTTAGTGCCAATTGGGTATCGTTTAAATGCCACGGCCTACCTGAGCATTGTTTCTGACCATGTCCATCCCTTTATGGCCACCATGTACCCATCCTCTGATGGCTACTTCCAGCAGGATAATGCACCATGTCACAAAGCTCGAATCATTTCAAATTGGTTTCTTGAACATGACAATAATTTCACTGTACTAAAATGGCCCCCACAGTCAACAGATCTCAACCCAATAGAGCATCTTTGGGATGTGGTGGAACGGGAGCTTCGTGCCCTGGATGTGCATCCCACAAATCTCCATCAACTGCAAGATGCTATCCTATCAATATGGGCCAACATTTCTAAAGAATGCGTTCAGCACCTTGTTGAATCAATGCCACGTAGAATTAAGGCAGTTCTGAAGCGAAAGGGGGTCAAACACAGTATTAGTATGGTGTTCATAATAATCCTTTAGGTGAGTGTATATGAAATAATATGATAATACCTGTTTTGTACAGGTAAAAATAACTGGATGTGGATGACAACCGAAGCCTTGCACATTCAAGTTATAAATGGCCACACTTGTTGTTACATTAAAATATCAATCACATGAAAAAACTTAATCGTGTATTGAAGTATCTTGAACAATGCAGAAATAGTTATATGAGCTGCATGTCACCAAATCAACAGTTTGGCTTAGTGGTTAGCACAGGAGAGAAACTCATATGAAGAACACATCCAGCTTACAGCCCCATTCAAAAGAAAAGAAATATTCAAATTATATTTGTGTTTTATATTGTTTCTGTAGAACAGAGCGCTCGTATTGCCAAGGTCATGGGTTTAATTACTAGAGAATACATGCTGATAACATTTTTACTTTGAATAAAAGCAATAGCCATAAGCCAATTTTTGGCCTTTTTTTTTTTTTTTTTTTGCATGGTCAATTGATGACATTTATGTACTTATTTACACCTGGTTCTCCTAACTAACTAACTAACTAACTAACTAACTAACTAACTAACTAACTAACTAACTAACTAACTATTTTAGTTTGGTTTTCAGGGTTAAAAATGACCTTGACATATTTCATGATATTTATCTACAATATTCAGTTATTGTTGATGACATCAAGTCATTTTCTGCAGCCTAGTGGGTAGCAAAAAAGAAAATATTTTTTTATGCACTTTGTGGTGTAAGCAACATTTGGTTGTAGCATCACAAGGGCAAACATATATCTCCTAAAATCTTCTGTAACGTCAGCCCAACTGTACAGATCTGCAGGCTGATAATGTGATCTGAATCCGAAGGGAAGTTAACGGCTGTGCAGGAAAGATCCTGACGAACATATGGAGACTTTGCAAATACACTGGAGCAATGGAGCTATCATTTCCAGCATCAATGCACACAGGCGGCATGGGAGAGCTGATGCAGCCAACTGTAAATGCTCCGATCTGCATGCCCTGTGTTTGTGTTTGTGTGTGAGTCTGTGTTTACATGTAAGGACATACAAGATACAGTCACAGTGTGTTCAACATGCACACAATTACAGAAGTGACCACTCACATGAACTTACCTCTCTCTCCTTCCGTCTCGACTCCCAGGCTTCCGTGTTTGTTCCAACATCTATAATAATAAGCTCTTTTTTGCCTCTAGATGCAACTCAGGTGGAAAATCAATATTTTTTATCCAGCAAATCTGTGCAGTGTTCCCGTGCACTATCTGATCTATCTGTAATTACACATAGAAGGCATGGAAGATTTTACAATTTCGTTTTTTTCTGCTTTAGTTGGAATACTTCACCCTTGACCTATGGAGCATGTCAGGAAAGATAATCTTTACTCATCTTTTCGGGCTGTTCATGCTATTTCGTTGAATCTCACAAAAACATGGCCAGGTCACATTTCACCCCAAATTCTAAATGTTAAAGTCAAGAAAATGAAGCCCATTAAGAACAATTTCCCCCCAAATTCCCATTATCGTAATGCATACTAACGTTTCAAGAGTAAATTCACAAACATTGTAAGGATGATTCACATATTTCGCATAAACTTAATGGAATAAAAAAATAAAAAAAGTAAGTTATGCATCAGCACAACAAAGCATGATACAATTTAAATAATATTATTTAGTGCTTTACATTGAGAACTGTCATGAATGTCATAAAATAGACTTTCTTCATGTAAAATAAAATCTAAAAAAATTATTAGAAATAAAATTATTTCTCTTTTGAGCTGAAATATGAGAGAGATGTTACCCATATGTTACCCAACAGGTTTCATAAGACTCACCCATTAGAGAGTATAGAGCGTTATTTCTGAGGATTTGTGATATTGAGGGCCCTATCTTGCATCCGACGCACAGCGGACTTTTCCCTCCACAGACGCACGTCTGTAAATTAGGGAATGAACTTGCGCTCCCGGGGGCGGTTCAGCGAAAAGCGGAGGCGTGTTCAGTCTCAAACGTTCCCTGGTGCTATTTTACAGTTTCAGAAAACAATTCCGCCACTGACCAGGAAAAACCTAGTCTAAAGTCAGTGGCGCGTTATTCAGATGCTATTTTAAGGGCGCATGCATTGGCCATAATGTAGCGAGTGCACAACGCGCATACACTTTGCTTCTCTCATCTACACAGACACAGCAGTTCCCATTTTTGCAAACCATCCATAATTACAAGAAAAAATATTACCACACGAGGGAAATCATTGTGATGTCCATGAAGATGTGAAAAAAGGCATACATCTAGCTTACACATTTACCCAAATTATTATACGCCTGTTTAACCAAATCCGCCATTACAATAGCAATCCGCCATGGAACAAGCATGCCTGCATTTTAGATTTGCGAGATACAGTGGTGTAGTCTACGTGATACGCAGGTATACGCCGTATACCCACTAGGAAATGTCAAAGATCTCCGTATACCCTCTTTAAAAAGCAGGATTCGTAACAACATCGTTTTTTGAAAGAACTTTCATTCATAAATTCACCCCGCCGCCCGCCCGCCGTGACGTCTGTGTTTGCGCAGCGACAGGATCGAATCGCGGAATCCAGCAACAAATGTAACTTAGCTGTAAAGCGTAACGTCACGCAATTTGAACATTTTTGAATGAACAAATCAAAAGAAATGATACAATGAATCAAATCTCGATATGTACTAAGTGTCTATGAATATTAAAGCATGTTATGCGTGTTTCTGTGAATGAGCGCTCAATGTGTGCTACACACTGAAGCGCGCGTGACAAGTGACGCGTTGTGTTTTCAGCATCTATGAGGAGGACATGCACACATTTGATGGTCTGGTTGGTCTGGTATATCACAGTATACTCACTACAAAAAACTAGACTACACCACTGGCGAGATACGCCCACAAAGTTACTTGTGTTTCGCGTTTGACACTTGCGTTTCAGATCGTTAAAATAGGGCCCACAGAGTGTAAGACGGGAAATCATGAAACTCTAGATGGCGGAGGCTAATACCTCCTTAAAACAATCTGCTTGCTATCACATAGTTCTCTATATGGCGCAGCTGAGTAGCCAATGAGCTTGCTGCTCAACTTTCAAATACTTGGTCAGCGTTTGCTGTCGCATTTTGCAGTGCACTTCAGAAACCCTCCACCTTCCCCAGCTCCACCTGTATAGATCTGCTACGGGTAATGTATGCTATATTGTACAGCAGCAGCATGTCTTACTTGCTTACAGCACTGTGCTCCGTAAAACTTCAAATAGTAGCCCGGGGTTTTATTTTCCCAAATCGTCGAACTGCACCGGCTTGTATTTGAGACAGGCGTCTATATGAGACAGGCCTTTATAATTTAGTGTTGAGATGTTGTTCATTGAGTGTAGGCCTAGAGTCTCTAATCTCTAAAAATCCCCAAATGCTCCACGTGAAACTTCCGACCTTTTACTATCCCGTCAATTGATTTTGATTACAATGCGCGAGGGAGAGAGACCAAGACAGCGCTCGTGTTGTTTGAAGACGTGAGTGCGCGCGCACGGCCGGAGCACTCTCTCTTTCTGCTCGTAACGCGCCCTGTCAAGCGCAGCAGTCATTCTATTCTACATCACTCACCGATCAAAAAAGGCTTTGGCGGCCAAAAAGCGGACGATCTGACGGTTTTAGAAGATTAAATACAACCCGAAACTAAAAAACAGACCCGGCCTCTATTTGAGACCGGCCTTTATTTACCCAAACCTGCAGCTTTTTTTTTTGCCTTTGAGAGTATTAACTATGGAGACCACAAGATGGTTTTCTCATGTCAACGTGAAATGATCACAACCCATTTTGCTTCTATCTGTTTCAGAGAGAAATAAAATATTAAATTAGAAAAAAAAAAGTAGGGCAGACTTGATTTTTTTCCAGCAGTAACTGACTGTACTTTTATAGTGAAAAGTGGTCTCAACAGGTGGTTAGTGTTGAAGGCTTGGTTATATCAGTTAAAGAAGGTGTCCTTTTTTTTTTGGAAGAACATGCACCAAATATTCACAAAAAGATAAGAAATGTCTATTAAGTAAATGGATTTAGACAATCTAGATTGTATGCTGATTTAAAATCTCCTGTTCTGTGACCTTGAGAAGGAACATCTTGTCTTCTATCCTCCATCACAGGCCGGATGAAACGCTCATAAACCCTATTAAAGCTCTTGGCTACACTTGACAGGTTCTAGTTCTCAGATATGCAGATGTCTCATCCTTCAGATACGAACATGATCAATTCTATCATCCTTGTAAGGATTTTTTTCACTCCGTTTATAACACCACCTGGAACGCATGCCACTCTTGCGCACCTTATCAAAATATTTTGAATATTTTATGTCTCAATCAGGACTTTATGATTAGAAGCATGATTCCCTCTTTTGCTTCATTTAAGTGAGCAAAGATGGTCCGTTGAACCGTTTGAGCCTTTAGACGTGTTTTCATTAAGACTAAAATGAGAATTCAAATGACTAATTTAATTCAGATTTAAGGCTTAATTAAAATGAGACAGACTTTCAGAGTCAACGGAATTAACGAGAATGCATGTTATTCTGTCGGGCATTTCATAGTCCAGCTCTGTGGCAATGATTCTCTCTCTCTCTCTCTCTCTCTCTCTCTCTCTCTCTCTCTCTCTCTCTCTCTCTCTCTCTCTCTCTCTCTCTCTCTCTCTCTCTCTCTCTCTCTCTCTCTCTCTCTCTCTCTGCCAAACCTGATCCAGTCCTTTTGAGAGATATGCACACATCAATTATAACGCTGCATTAAAAGTCAGTCATGCCATATGCACCCTCTTAGAGACTGACCGGTCACTCCCAAATCCTCCTCAGGCACTGATCCTATCAGAGTGAGGAAGAATGCGAAAATGTTCCTTGAAATGGGTCAAAAGAAGGAAAGTTTTCCCTTGTGAGAGAGAACAGAGCACAGGGCGGGAGTGGATTTTGGGAAATGTAGAATACTTTGAGGACACATGAGAGAGAAAGCTAGGACTTACTTCTGTTGTGACATACTGTGTTTTTCGCCTATATAGTAGGGATAGGGAAGTATGCGATTTTGGATGCAGAAAAGAAATGTCACTGCAAGAGGGAGGGGGAATTTATTTTAATTAAAGATAACGAGGGCACATGAATTTAACAAAATAATGATGTGCACAGATAAATCATTTATAAGAAATACTGTAAAATTCCGTAAAAAAAAACAAGATTGGTCAATTTTGATTTCATGGGGACTTTAGCGAAACAAAGCTAAAAGATTCTCCTCAACAGCTTGACTGAGGCTTTCTCTCCTCCAGAGTTTGCCTGGCTTGCAGGGGTTTTTGATTGGACAACCGTTTATGCCCTCAAGGTTTGTATGCGGTGAAATTAAGCCTATACTACGAGAAGGTGCTTTTTAATGTGCATAAGGCTTTTTTAAGGATATGAAAAAATAGTTTTTAAAACATAATTCTCATACGGCCTAACCTGCACTGTAAATTACTGACAAGTGCCTGTGCATCTAAATATACCACTGTTTCCCAACATGGGGAAAGGAGAGGTTTTCAAATGCATTTATCATTTTAAGAATATAATGTATATATATATATATATATATATATTATATTTTTGAAATCAGGGCAATTTATGGAATATTGCAGTATATATTATAAATGATTTATCTGTGCACATCATTATTTTGCACATCATAAATTCATGTGCCCCCGTAATATTTAATTAAAATAAATTCCCCTCCCTCTTGCAGCGACATCTCTTCTTTTCTATACAGTATATTGGAAATTATGAAGGGGGAAAAAATTGGATTTACTTTGAAACAATATTCACTCAGAAATGGCTAGTAAATTTCACAAGAAAAAATACAAAGAAATGGCAAATCACAGTGGACAGGTTACTGGTACTGGTTGGGACTGATTATTAACAAAATAGTGAAATTGTTTTCTTCTACACTACTGTAATAGGAGACAACCTCTTTGTTTTGCAGACCCGCACAGTGGTCAAGTGCCAACAAGCAGAACAGAAACACTCCAAACGCATGCTCGCTTTCATTGTTAACATCGTGATTGCTTTGAATTGGAATCTGTGCTTTGACTCTGTAGGTTGCATTCTCTTATCTGAAGTGCTTAGCTCTTTAACATGGAAGGTTTCTTTGCTCTGCTGCTGATAGGCAGGCATTAGCTCTCTGAACGTGATCAAGCGGATAGATGTACTGAGATCCTGGCGGCTGGGCCGTGTTAGCGGGGCTTTGATGACATGCTTATCTGGTGACTCTCGGGGGTCATTGTGGGTGATAAAAAGGCCAGGATGTCCCTGGAGAGATGAGGAAGATGAAACTGTAAATTCTATCCACCTTTCTAGCTAAAGGCCCTGTGGTTTTCAAAGAGAGCGCAAACATATCACAACAGTGGGTAAAGAAGCTGATGTTGCTATGCTATTCAAGTGTTTATGCTTGTGTGCATTTCTCCATCTTAATGATCATCGATTAGTGTCTGTCCATCTATCGCTTGAAAACATTCTTTAGTCTCCTAGGCGTGGTTACAGAGGTCACAAGAACCTGTAAAACACAACACTGTAAATGTAATTCACAGCACATATCTTTTTAAGAATCTTCCCTGGAGACATTTCTCATAACAGCAAGTTTAAGTTCTTGTTAATGGAGGACTTATTATGTTTGGGGACAACTGTGATGCCTCTATGGAAACAAACATGGTTCCTCTATGGTTGTTGAATCCTTTCAATCAAATTCTGTTGAATTAAACTTATTTTTAATAAAATGTTGACATATTGTATGATTCAACTGCAAGGAAATGTGTATTACAAATTCTAATATGTAGAATTATCATTAGCTTTCTACTTCAGTTGTGAAATTATATTTCAGTTAAATATTTTAGGGTTATACACTGAGTCGTATATAAAACAAAAATTATTGGAGTATGTTTGACCATAAAATACTATTTTAGTCTTTCTAATTTAGTTTAATTCAAAGTGTACCTGCAGTGTTGGGGAAAGTTACTTTTAAAAGTAGTAATTACAATATTGCGTTACTTCCTAAAAAAGTAACTAATTGTGTTACTTAGTTACTTTTTAGGGAAAGTAATGGGTTAGGTTATACTTTTGCGTTGGTTTTCCTCACCTGGGCTGGGTTTGCCTTTATTTTAATAACAAAAGGTCCTTTCACACGAAAAGTTAAATCTATAAACCTCAGGCTAAATGAAATGCAAATTCACACCTGTACAGTAGAGGGCGCTGCTCAAACAAACCTTTCCGTTGTGCTTCCATTTTTGATCACAGAAGAATAGGACGCAGAAGAAGAAAATACAACACTCTACCTGTGTCCCAATTTTGGAATGACATTCATTTCGATACCTTGATAATCATAAAATATACAGTAGTTTTTTTTTTTTTTTTTACTGAGTTTGATTAAATAAATGTGGTTTCATTTAATCTGAATCAAAAACTATACACTGAAGAGTAATTTCTGTTTTAATTTGAGTTCAGATTGGTTGACTTCAGAGAATTGAACACCCCATATTGAATCAGCTTGAACATTAGCTTATTAAATTGAAATGCATGTGGGTTTGGGGAAATAACATTTCATATCATTTTTTTTTAATACATGTGTTATAACTGTAACTCATAACATTCTGAACAAAGCGAGCCTGGCACTTCGGGCGTGTGTTAGTTATTCTTTATATATCCTTTGTTATGTTGCCCAAACAAAATGAACTCTCCGTTGGGAGGGTTTCAGAGACAGGATGTGCCCCTCAGGGGTTGCATTCTAATGAGACCTAAATAAATATATCAGCACATCATTAATTGCACCAGAGACCCCACAGAGATGAAGCTCGCCTCCGCGGCACAATCATCCTCTCTTCTCGCTGTGCTATGATTCATTTAGCTCAAGATTCACCAGTAGGGTAGACACTGCAGGTTCTGGAAATTGTCTTTTGGGTTTGATGATATACTGTTTTTTCCACAACCAATCAAATATTACTTTGCATTGAGTGTGCGATGGCCAGGCATCATCCAGCAAAATATGTTGAAATAATACAAGTGTGTATATATATAAGAGCAAGCATTATAGCTAATATTCCTCTTAGAAGTTAAAGGGATAGTTCACTCAAAAAAATGAAAATTAGCCCATGATTTACTCACCCTTCATTCATAGGTGTATGACATTCTTCTTTCAGACGAATACAATCTGAGTTATATTGAAACATGTCCTAGCTCTTCCAAGCTTTGTAATGGCAGTGAATTGCTGTTTCTGTTTTGAAGTCCATAAAAGTGCACCTATCCATCATAAAAGCGATGCGTTTGTATAAGAAAAATATCCAAATTTTAAAACTTTATAAAGTAAAATAACTAGCTTCCGGCCAAACGTACATACGGATTCCACTTAAGTCTAAGCGCAACTTTAGACATCAAGGATGACTTGAGGGTGAGTAAGGGTGTATTCACACCAGGAAAGTCCGAACGTTCACTTGCTTTGGTTCTGACCAAATCATTTTTTTTTTTTTTTTTTGGTACGGTTCGCTTTCACACTGCTCTTTTTGCAAGTGAACCAAAATTTGTAAACAAAACCACACGTGTGCTAAGGTCGTCCAATTATTGGACAAGGATTCTCAAGTAGGGAAATCAGGAAGTGCAAAAAAGGCTTAACGTAAATTAACGCAGCATCATCCTTTTATTGTAACTATCGTTACATTATATGAACTGCAAATGCTATTTTCTTGCATCTATGCGCGATTAGACTAAAGAGAACGCTCTGTATGTGAATGTCCTGATGCACACACTCATTCATTCATTCCATTCCAATGATGCACACACGACGCGCAGAAAGACACGCAACAGATGTAATGTAGAAGGCTACAACTGATCACTTACCCATAACGCAACTCCGACTACGGAAGCCTGTTAACTCAAAGACTGCAATTGGGTCGGTTCATGTTCACACCGTAAACGAACCGTACCAGAGTTCGTTTGGAACCGTACCGAGACCACCTCTTCAGCTGGGTCTCGGTTCGGTTGTTTGGTCCGCACCCGAGTTCGATTGCTGTATTCACACCTGCCCAAAAGGTCCGCACCAAGGGGGGAAACGAACTAGAGTTCGATTCAATCGAACCAAACAAGGCAGGTGTGAATACACCCTAAATCATGGGCTAACTTTCATTTTTGGGTGAACTATCCCTTTAAGGTATAAAGAGTGAATACAGAATGCAAAAAGGGTAATCATTCACCATATTCACCATAAGGATATGAACTATTTAGCCATCATATTTCATGAAGTTTATGCAGGTTTTATTGAACACTGAAAATGATCTTCCAGAGTTGAATATAGAGAGCATTCTGTGTCAGTAGCATTGTTAAGTATTCATTGTGCGCTTTGTGAACTCTGCAAAAGTGCAGTGTATAGGTAGGAACAACATCAGACAAAGCGTGAAGCCCTGAGTCAAACTAATCAGTGATCTCAGCGCCTAGACATTCCCTCTTTCTATTAGCGGCAAAAGAGACCAATTAGTATTCCTGGCTTGAAACAGGACAGGGCTGGGAACACTTGGCACTGGATCTGACCGAGTGTCTAAAGTCTTTCATTTCAGGCTCATCCTCAGGCCAACTGTGGGAAGCTGTACTGAGGATCAATACACAGGCAGCATCAAGCATTTTCAATTTCGGCATATGTAACTTTCAGCTCACGTAAAATTAGCAAATGGTTCTCATCCACGAACTAAATATATTACTTTAGAATCCTTAAACATTTAGTGTTCTTAAGCCTCGTGTTCTTTTTGAGATTCGAGAGGCCCATATGTGCTTTCGAGGATGAATCCTTTTTTGACTTTTTCTAATCGTTAATTAATTATATTCAAAAAATGTTACTTTCAACTTTTGCTTTAACTTTCTATGTGAGAAGTATTGCATTACTTATGTCTTGGGTCTCAGATAACTGTTAAATGCAATACATTTTCATTTAGGGTGAAGCCAATGGCAAGATTATTTGTATCTCTATGGTAAATAAAAGGGAAAATGTTCTTTATAGTTCATAGGCATCAAATACTAGTTGCTTACTTTAATATGTTTTATATGATTATTTTTTCACATTGTGTTTTTGCTATTCTGAATAATGGAAAAACATTGGAGTACCACAAAGTCAATTTCAACAGTGTTTTTTTTTTTTTTTTTTTTATGTATTTTGTCGTTGGAATTCTCACTACTCAAATGTAGTGTTGGGTAAGTTACTCTAAAAAAGTAATTAAACTAGCTACTTTTTACATCTTCTGTGTAATCATAGATTACTATACTAATTACTCTCTCTAAAAAGTTACTAATTACCTTCTTAATCCCATATCAGTCTCGACCAGTAGAAATGAAACTGCTCTTTTAATAAAATTAAAAAAATAAAATAAATAAATAATATATATATATATATATATATATATATATATATATATATATATATATATATATATATATATATATATACATGCATACATTTTAACAATAAATGTTACATTTTGATGTTAAAGGGTTAGTTCCCCCATTCAAGACATGAAGTTGTATGCAATCCTTACCAGCACTATAGTGCATACACACTGACCCACTCGTCACCTCCCTGGTCAGAGTTCTGGCCGCTGGACGTTTTTCAATAAAGTACTCCCGGTTATTTTCCGGGGCCACAAAACTGTGCGTTTTTACGTGAAAAAATGATTTGCGTTTTTAAAGCTTGATTAATTTACCACACAAAAACACGCCGGTCAAAATTCATCTCAGTTTTAATCGGCACTATTTTCTATCCATTTCTATCAATCCGCGCTGCTGTCAACGTCAACAGTGCGCACGTTCCGATCAGCTGTTCCATAGTGTTTACACAATCGATTGACAACGACGTAAAAAGTATTAAATTAACAATGGTGCGAACTTGTAAATTCCCAGGCTGTGACCACAATGATGTGCCGGGATCAAAGTTCAGATTCCATCGTTTTCCTGTTTCGAATATAACTATGAGACAGCTTTGGCTGGTTGCCATCGGCTACTCTGCGGGAGCTAAAATATCCAGAATAAAGGATTTTCGTGTGTGTAGTGCTCACTTCAGCGAAGACGATTACATCCCCAACCAAGGAGGAAAAGGAAAATTAAAGAGTTTTGCTGTAGCCTACCAGTACCACGGGTAAGCTCTATTTGCTAACTTTATGATCCCATGTCTAAACTGTACGGTAAACAAGCTGATTTTTAGACTCCATTATAAAACACGTGAAAAGATGTCTAATATAAAAATAGTATAGGGATATTGGTACAATTTGCTGAGAATATTTGATTGAACACACACACAATTGAGGTTTTGTGTTGCAAACAATAACATTGTCGTTGTGCTAAAATTACTTTCATCATCTGATCCGTCTGACATTGTGCTAAAATTGGTTTCATCATCAGAAGTTTCGCAGTCAGACATGTTGTCAGCGAGTCGCGCTATCAACAGCTGATCTGAACGTGCGCACTAGAGGTTGACAGCAGCGCGGATTGATAGAAATGGATAGAAAATAGTGCCGATTAAAACTGAGGTATGAATTTTGACCGGCGTGTTTTTTTGTGTGGTAAATTAATCAAGCTTTGAAACACAATTTTTTCACGTAAAAACGCACAGTTTTGTGGCCCCGGAAAATAACCGGGAGTACTTTATTGAAAAACATCTGACCAGGGTGGTGACAACAGAGTGGGTCAGTGTGCACTATTGTGCTGGTAAGGATTGCATACAACTTCATGTCTTAAATGGGCGAACTAACCCTTTAAATCCACTATGTTTTATATGGAATTGTTTTAGTCTATACAGTAATTAATGCAATTACATCATAACTGTAATTAAATGATAGAAAAAAATAGGAATCCCTTACTTTGCCTTTTCGAAGTAAAAGTAATTAAATTGCAGTAATTAATTAGTAATGAGTTACACCCAACACTGCTCAAATCACTCCTCATTTCACATATACCTGTAATCATATGCTGTGATTTTTGGAATAATCCACTTTTCTGGATGCGATTTAAAGAGGAAAGTTAATTTGTCCAGTAAATTAAATCGGTCCTTTTAAGGAAATTCAATACACCTTGAAAACGAAGGGGAAAAAATGAATGGTGTAAGACCACATGCAGGTTATTGGTCATTAACTCTGGCTCTCCGAAGACTGCTGGGCTGCATCGATATTGGCTAATATTGCCCACGGCTTCAACAGGACCTTATGCGCAGGGCTGGCTAGCTGTGGCGCTAATGTATTGGCTAAATTATTCTCACAGCCCACATAAGGGAACGAGGGAGGGTTACAAAGTGAGTGCAAGTCAAACTGAACGTGTTTGAAGCTGTTGCTGAAGGGATGCAACACAGCAGACATTATGGTGAAAGAAAACCACAGTTTTTTTTCTCTTTCAAAGCATCCACCCACATGCTGCGTTTCTCATCTATGCTGTTTACTCTCCACCCTGGATGGTATTGTGCATTTTAGACCCCCTAATGGTCACATTTTCCTTTATGTGTCATGTTTATATATAAAAAAACAAATGTGCCATTTTATTAATGCCAGTGGCTGTTAAAGGCCCATGAGTTCCAGGTGTACCGAAATCATGTTAGCATCACCTCGGTTATGGCCGCTAATAAAGCTAGAAGCATATGTGTGAGCGGTAATTTCATAAATATGTGTCTGCTGGTGACTGAACCAGGCCAAAACATCATCATAAAATCATTTAATAACCTAATTTTATAACAAGGCAAACCATTCCCATTTTAATTACCTTGTATAATTATCTCTGAGGTGAAATGTAGCATCAGTCAAAATATAAAGTAAATGTCGAACTTATTTACGATATGGACTAGTTGACTGAGCATTTTACATTTACATGAATGTTTTTAGGAAATGCTTTCTTGCTAAAGAAGCTCTCCTCACATAGAAAAGTTGCACTCAACAAAACCCAGTGCCATGAGAAAACGTTTGATTTTGTAGGTTATTTGTATGGAAACATGCAGGTAAATAATTCAATTTCTCACCCTTTTGGAACAACCTTCACATTGGGAGCGTGCCAATGATGCTTTAAAATGCTGCAGTTCACTATATGTATCTGTAAGAGGTCTTGAGTGAATTTTGAAGAAGGCTAGATAAACTTGATGGTGTTCTGAATTTGACTGGTTCTATCTGAACTCAAAGGTGTTCCTGTTGCTTCTACCACAGAGAAGTAATTGATCGTAGAGGCCAGACTGGTGTGGGCTTGTGTGATGAAGTATTGAATGTGATACGTGACCAGGGGTGGCTGCAGGATTCTGATTCCATGATGTGAACGGTCATTTTTGAGAAAAACCTCAGAACATAATGTGTGTTTGTTTTCGCAAAAGTATAAAGACAGATTCGGGCACCACTGTATATGGCTATAGGCTATTGGAAACCCTGTAGGTTAGGAAGATTGAATAGTAAAAGTTTATCCAAAAGATGAAATGCTAAACCAGAGATCAGCAGTTGTGATGCTGATGCCTCCTAGAAGACCCCCAGAGCACTCTGGTCTTGGCCATAAGCAAGGATCCAGTCCTTCTGCTCAGGATGGAACAACAGGCTGAGGATGTAGAAGTTGAGACGGTATTTTTGATAGGTGGCACCTTCATCTGAGCTGATGAGCAAACTGCTTTCCACCTCTGGATATGTCAGCAACATGATCTGAAACACAGACAAGAGGTTCTTAGTCTCTACAGTTCCTTCACTGTCCCTCAGAGACCAAATGCCTCAGCTAGTGGACGTGATGAGCTCCACCTGTGATGTTCTGTCTACAAACAGACATTGTTGAATGGTGAGAGATGGCAATAACAAGACCAGTGCATATGTTTGCCTCATTAAAACATATTCTGTTTAACTAAAAAAAATATTAAAATAGTCACAAATTACAGTTAGGCAATACACTCACCTAAAGGATTATTAGGAACACCTGTTCAATTTCTCATTAATGCAATTATCTAATCAACCAATCACATGGCGGTTGCTTCAATGCATTTAGAGGTGTGGTCCTGGTCCTGAACTGTCAGAATGGGAAAGAAAAGTGATTTAAGAAATTTTGAGCGTGGCATGGTTGTTGGTGCCAGACGGGCCGGTCTGAGTATTTCACAATCTGCTCAGTTACTGGGATTTTCACGCACAACCATTTCTAGGGTTTACAAAGAATGGTGTGAAAAGGGAAAAACATCCAGTATGCCGCAGTCCTGTGGGCGAAAATGCCTTGTTGATGCTAGAGGTCAGAGGAGAATGGGCCGACTGATTCAAGCTGATAGAAGAGCAACTTTGACTGAAATAACCACTCGTTACAACCGAGGTATGCAGCAAAGCATTTGTGAAGCCACAACAGCGGATGGGCTACAACAGCAGAAGACCCCACCGGGTACCACTCATCTCCACTACAAATAGGAAAAAGAGGCTACAATTTGCAAGAGCTCACCAAAATTGGACAGTTGAAGACTGGAAAAATGTTGCCTGGTCTGATGAGTCTCGATTTCTGTTGAGACATTCAGATGGTAGAGTCAGAATTTGGCGTAAACAGAATGAGAACATGGATCCATCATGCCTTGTTACCACTGTGCAGGCTGGTGGTGGTGGTGTAATGGTGTGGGGGATGTTTTCTTGGCACACTTTAGGCCCCTTAGTGCCAATTGGGCATCGTTTAAATGTCACGGCCTACCTGAGCATTGTTTCTGACCATGTCCATCCCTTTATGGCCACCATGTACCCATCCTCTGATGGCTACTTCCAGCAGGATAATGCACCGTGTCACAAAGCTCGAATCATTTCAAATTGGTTTCTTGAACATGACAATGAGTTCACTGTACTAAAATGGCCCCCACAGTCACCAGATCTCAACCCAATAGAGCATCTTTGGGATGTGGTGGAACGGGAGCTTCGTGCCCTGGATGTGCATCCCACAAATCTCCATCAACTGCAAGATGCTATCCTATCAATATGGGCCAACTTTTCTAAAGAATGCTTTCAGCACCTTGTTGAATCTATGCCACGTAGAATTAAGGCAGTTCTGAAGGCTAAAGGGGGTCAAACACAGTATTAGTATGGTGTTCCTAATAATCCTTTAGGTGAGTGTATATTACATTTACAATATACTGTACAGTATTTATAAAATGGTAATGTGCAGTCCTTGATTCTGATTGGTCAATATGTGTTTTATTCAGGATAAAACACAGCTATGACCGCTTCACCCAACAGTTCTATGTATCATTACACAACACCCCTAGCAACCACTTTTAGCAACGTAAACATATGTTCTCAATTATATTGTTCATTGAAGCTATAGTAGAGTATTGTGAGAGATCGAGTAAGAGAGTGTACCTGCATTTATATAGCATTTTCCTTCAGGTCAGTCCTATATTCGGAATAAAAATCCGTTCGAATGTCCGCTGTGATATATTGTCCTTTTAACAGTTAAAGGGGTTTTCATGTGCCGTAATGCTAACGTTAGTCATTTGTCAGTTGTGTCTTGCTTCTCCGTGTTCACAAGTTTCAATCTCAATATAAAAATATTCTCTACTGACTGACTTACTCATAAAGACTTTGCCGCCATCTAAAGGCGGAATAATGTAACTTTTGTTGCTTGTCACGGTCAGGGACTATTTTTTCCAGCGGAAGGAAGGCTTTTAGTGATTTTACTTCATGAAAGTTGCATTGATACATATTTCTTGGCTTTAATATTTGTATTGTGTGGTAACCGTTTTATAAAAGCAATAAGGTATGAGTGGCTAGTGCTGTATCGTTAACAGTGTTTGGAATAACGCCGTTTAAAAGAACGGCGTTAGGTAACGACGTTATTTTTTCAGTAATGGGGTAATCTAACTAATTACTTTTCCCGTCGTTACAACGCTGTTAACGTTACTGGAAGTTAAATGCGATGCGTTACCACGGGCGTCAGTTTGGTTTGAAATGTGCTGGGGACAGAGATGCATTCGGAAGTGCATTTTCAGAAAAGCTGGGTAGCCTACAAACTGTGCAGTCTCTCTGCTCAACCCGTAAATAAATCCATCGATCCACAATTATTGTGTGAGTTCTGGAATGGTCTAGTGGTAGAACTTTCGCCAAGCGTGTCAGAGATTACAGATTCTAATCCTAGCTCGAATCGTTTTTTTTTTTTCTCTCATCAAAACTGAATATGTTCATCAGTGGTTACATTCTATATCAAGCAGGGACACGGGACGGTTGAGTGCATTTTATTTTTGTGATTTCACCGGAATGAATAGTCTCCACAACGGCGATAGATTGAAGAGCGCGTCCGAGTGAAGACTGCGCGCGCGCTGCCACAAGAGAAGAAATGCAGCCGCGGCGACGAGCGCTCAGCTTGAGTTCAAAACCAAAACAATTTAACGCTAGATCTCTTATTTAATAGCGAACTAAATGAATGCTCTGCTAGTTAACTGGAGATGTTTTATTTCTTTGTTTCTAAAACTGGTGGGTACAAAATGACTCGTGACAAAATCACAAGTGCGTTTTTGTGCGTTACTATGTATTGATTGAATAAACTGTGTAATCCGAACGCACCCCTGGCTCACACAGCTAGTGAGGAGGTGGGTTAATAAGTGCAGTGAAGTGAAGTGAAGTGAAGTGCAGGATAAACCTCTTGCTGTCTGTCGACGTGCAATAAATATAGAAAGTTATGTACAAACACCTGTCTGTTCTACTTATTTCAACTGACTTGTGAAAACTGCTAAAAAAAAATCAAAATTCTTTGACATAGCAACTTTTTTTAACAGTAACGCAAATAGTTACTTTCCCTGGTAACGAGTTACTTTTATTATAGAGTAATTCAGTTACTAACTCAGTTACTTTTTGGAACAAGTAGTGAGTAACTAACTAATTACTTTTTTAAAGTAACGTTCCCAACACTGATCGTTAATAAGTCACGGCTGAAGGGCGTTGTTATAGGCACGACACGAAGCGATACAGCTCAGCTTTTTGCTTACGTACGTGCACTTACCTAAGAAAGAAAGTAATATAAGGTAACTAACGTTACATGGGTTAAGGTTAGGTTTAGGGGTAGGTTCAGGGTTACCTAGTTATTGCAAAAACTATAACAACGTAGAATGTACATGGGGAACAGGACTGTAAAATAAAGAGCTACCTCAATTTCAATATGAATGAATAAATATATGGGGTTGAGAAAAGTTATTTGTTCCAAACACACAGTGTGTAGGCAGTGAATTGTTATTATTATTTTTTTTCAGAGATTGGAGCGAATGTGTGCTTCATAATTCTGCCCATAGTAAACATCATCTCGTTCTTCATCTACTTTGGCAGCCTTGTCTTCCTCCCAAGGCGTGTCTAGGAGGTTTTCCAGTATAGTCTTTGCACAGCAATATTATCTTGCATGACAGTCGCAATTTACAGTTGCTTGGGCATGGCAAACTGCAATCCATCAGATGATTTATTAATGTTCCTCAAACAAAGCCTCCACCTTCCTGCACTCCACCACAGTTTGCCTGTCTGTAAGGCCTTTCAAGCCTCTCTTGATCATCTGTTTCCGGTAAATAAAGTGTAAAAATGGACTCAGGTTCATGATAGGTTTGAATTTGTATTTGTATTTCCATTTTATTTTCAATTTGTCTTTTCAGTTTGGTGTTTTTGATATAGTGAAGAGTTTTCTAGTTTTAGTTTATTTATTTTTACTACTGTACGTACGTTTAAATAAAATGTTTGTGATCAATTTCACATCACAGTCTATTGTTGGTTAGTTTTGTAGATATTTTTTCCCCAGTATTTTTTTTTTATTAACTCTTTCCTCACCAGCGTTTAAAAATAAATAAAAGTTGCCAGCAAGTGCCAGGATTTTTGATCATTTTCTAAATTTTCATGGCCCCCAGAATATTTTGTTAGAATATCTGAACATACAACATATCAAAAGAAAGAACAGGGAAAAGAAAGTGTTTTTATCACCACTTAAGTTTCATAAAAAAAAAATTAAGACTTGCTTTTATTAATTGTATCTTGAACACTATTTTTTTTCTTACTGCACTGGCATTTTTTCTCTCACTTTAAAGCAAGTGGAAACAAGCATTCTGAGAGTGCAGTAAGACAAAATACACTCATATTAAAACAAGTTCTCAAGGAAAATATACAATATCTTTCTTCAAGGCTTTTAAGAATTTTTAACATGAAGATTAGACACAGTTACTCATTAAAAAAATTGTATTTTTTTGGCAATAATCTTTATCACTAGCAATGATTCTGCAGATCTCTAGCAATGTTGGTCAAGGATGATCTTGATTTACATATACAGTAAACCTGGACACAGTCAGAACCATGGTATCACAAGTAAACTTGCCATTTATAGTATGATAAACCTCAGAAATACAGGCACTGCACAAATCTGCTGAAAATCAATGGCTAGATTACAAGGAAAATGTCACATTGCTCTGAGCCTTTCTGAACTTTGTGTCCTCTAATTCTTTTGCACTTTTTAGCCCTTTTCTTTTTATTAAGTGACCTTCCCCCTTGTACAGGGACATTTTGGTTTCTCAGTTTTCCCTCAGTCTTTAATTTCTTCACCAATCCTGAGCAAAGTATATGATATCTGCCTGCAGCTGAACATCAATGTCTCCACAATTTGTGCAAATGCTTTTGATTATGAGGGCATATTCTCTGTCTGCTTCTGCATATGCACCCTTATTTCCAACAATTAGTTCCTAGTGGCTGTTTTCAATGGGACAAAATACAGTAATAATGAAAGAGGGAGGGAAACGCATAAGATCATTTTCTCTTCTCTCTCTCTTTTAAAAATGTGAATCAGAGCTGCAGGACGTGCTGAATACAGGTTGAAAGCATCCACACAATAATCTCCAGAGTTTCTTCTCATCATCTTTGGACCTTTTCGTCTAACTCGTATCAGATCATAGTCGACTGCTAATGTCAAACTTTCAGAGCCTCGTCTCTCTAAAGTCCAAATGTTAGAGGAGCGGCATCAGTGGTGCCATTTAAATAGGCTAAACCTAAATATTTAACAGAGCTGGAGCTTAGTTAGATCGTCTCTGACAAGACCCCTCATTAAATAACAAACTGAGGATTTGACTACGCCAAAGTAGGTCTTGTCTGATTTTGAATCTAAATTACGCTGCTGGTTTCATTCAACGTGTTACAGAGCTGGCGCTTCCATGAGACATTGTCCCTTGAAAAGAAAACCTATTATCAGTAGTGTCTGCTGATTCTGAAGCACAATGTTGATAAAAGGCCGTTGTTAAATGTGACTTTGCTCTGAGGGAATTCTCAAGTGGGAACGGCAATGTTCATGTGTTCCAATTACAGTTTTCTTGCCACGAAACGAAGCGCTGAAATGATTATACTGGAATATTTTGACAACTTAAGTGGTTCTTTTCAAACTTTCCTCTCTTAGATGAATTATTTCTGGATTGTTTTAAGCTAACCATATGCATTCGCTATTAGCAAACTTTTTCCTCTTCCAAAACGTCAGTTAAGATCGAGCTTGCACCTCAGCCCTTAAAATCTGGCACCTATACATTGTCACAGAAAACTTTCAAAGACCCCTTTGCAGGCTGACTGCAGTCAAGAGAAACTGATGGGAAAGTTGTGTTCCAACATCACCTATCAAATATAGACGAAAAGTGAGAGACAAGTGGAGGAGCTGTTTTTGTGTTCCACCAATTCTCACACAAGGCTTCTGATGCACTCTGTCAAAAGTGTTGAGAGTTTCAGGGCTCTGTGTGCACAAATTTCCGAGCGCTGGTGGTTAATTGGCAGTTCGGATAAGGTCTACCCCACATAGCGGGGACAGCTCAACAGCTGGAGCTTTCAGGGGATAGAGAGGGATTTGGGCTTTTGTTTTATCTCTTTTCAGCAGCTTTAGTCCCGTGGGTCATTTTGAACTCTGTGATTGAGGGCAACTGATAGGCCATAATCAGTCAGAAGTGCTTTATAGAATGGATTTTCAATTTGTGATCGGATTGACTTAAAAAAAAAAAGAAAGATATGCACTGCACTTTAAAGGGTTAGTTCGCCAATTTAAGACATGAAGTTGTGTGCAATCCTTACCAGCACTATAGTGCATACACACTGACCCACTCTGTTGTCACCTCCCTGGTCAGAGTTCTGGCCGCTGGAAGTTTTTCAATAAAGTACTCCCGGTTATTTTCCGGGGCCACAAAACTGTGCGTTTTTACGTGAAAAAATGATTTGCGTTTCAAAGCTTGATTAATTTACCACACAAAAAACACGCCGGTCAAAATTCATACCTCAGTTTTAATCGGCACTATTTTCTATCCATTTCTATCAATCCGCGCTGCTGTCAACGTCAACAGTGCGCATGTTCAGATCAGCTGTTGATAGCGCGACTCGCTGACAACATGTCTGACTGCGAAACTTCTGATGATGAAACCAATTTTAGCACAATGTCAGACGGATCAGATGATGAAAGTAATTTTAGCACAACGACAATGTTATTGATTGCAACACAAAACCTCAATTGTGTGTGTGTTCAATCAAATAGTTTTCTCAGTAAATTGTACCAATATCCCTATATACTGTTTTTATATTAGACATCTTTTCACGTGTTTTATAATGGAGTCTAAACATCTTGTTTACCGTACAGTTTAGACATGGGATCATAAAGTTAGTAAATAGAGCTTACCCGTGGTACTGGTACAGCAAAACTCTTTAATTTTCCTTTTCCTCCTTGGTTGGGGATGTAATCGTCTTCGCTGAAGTGAGCACTACACACACGAAAATCCTTTATTCTGGATATTTTAGCTCCGGCAGAGTAGCCGATGGCAACCAGCCAAAGCTGTCTCATAGTTATATTCGCAACAGGAAAACGATGGAATCTGAACTTTGATCCCGGCACATCCTTGTGGTCACAGCCTGGGAATTTACAAGTTCGCACCATTGTTAATTTAATACTTTTTACGTCGTTGTCAATCGATTGTGTAAACACTATGGAACAGCTGATCGGAACGTGCGCACTGTTGACGTTGACAGCAGCGCGGATTGATAGAAATGGATAGAGATAGTGCCGATTAAAACTGAGGTATGAATTTTGACCGGCGTGTTTTTTCAAAGCATTCTCATCTCAAGGCGTCATATACTGACGCTTTTGCCAAAGCGTCTACATCCGACGCACATGGCACCCTTTAGCGTCAATATAACACGCTTCGGTTATGGGTAGGTTTAGGTCTGGGGTAGTGTTAGGGTTAGACCACTAGGAGGCGCCATATATCTGCGTCTCATATTGACGCTAAAGGGTGCCATGTGCGTTGGATATAGACGCTTTGGCAAAAGCGTCAGTATATGACGCCTTGGGACGAGAACGGGCTGGTTTTTTGTGTGGTAAATTAATCAAGCTTTGAAACGCAAATTATTTTTTCATGTAAAAACGCACAGTTTTGTGGCCCCGGAAAATAACCGGGAGTACTATATTGAAAAACTTCAAGCGGCCAGAACTCTGACCAGGGAGATGACAACAGAGTGGGTCAGTGTGTATGCACTATAGTGCTGGTAAGGATTGCATACAACTTCATGTCTTAAATTAGTTAATATGCTTAACCTAAAAAAAAATTTGGTTTGATTTTCAACTCTGTTACTAAAGTTTGGGTCTGTATACATTTCAAAACCCGGATTTGTGCATTATTATTAATTATTATGATAAATCTAATATTAAATCACATTTAATAATACCTTTTTTAAAAAGTAAATTGAAGATTTTACCTATGTTTATTTAAAGGGGGTAATTTGGCACCATAAGTTTGCTAGTTATTGATTTCCCATCCCCAAGACTGCAATTATTTGATCAAAAACACAGTAAAATCATTCATGATTTCTAAAGGACCATGTGACATGGAAGACTGGAATAATGATGCTGGAAATTCAGCATTGACATCACAGGAATAAATTACAATTTAAAATATATTAAAATAGAAAACAGTTATTTTAAATTGTAATAATATTTCACAATAGTAGTATTTTTACTGTATTTTTGATCAAATAAATGTAGCCTTGGCAAGCATAAGACTATTTCTTTCAAAGGCATTTAAAAATCTTGATTTCAAACGATTTGGAATATATTTAAATATATTTTTGGAATATATTTGACGGTTCGGCATATATTTAACAGTTTCTTCAAACAACTGGTAACAAGGTCAATTAGTTTGAATACAGTCATATATTAGGTGTGTTTAAAAACTAGTTTACTATTTTTTAATGCCTTGTCATCCATCCATCCAACCGTACCTACCGTACCTTCCTACCTACTGCACCTACTTACCGTACCTTCCTACCGTACCTTCCTACCGTACCTTCCTACCGTACCTACCTAACGTACCTTCCTACCTACTGCACCTACTTACCGTACCTTCCTACCATACCTACCTAACGTACTTTCCTACCCACTGCACCTACTTACCGTACCTTCCTACCTACCGTACCTACTGCACCTTCCTACCGTACCTTTCAAACTACCGTACCTTACTTCCAACCTACCATACTGTACCGTACCTTCCTACCCACCGTACCTGTTGCACCTTCCTACCGCACCTTCCTATCGTACCTTCCTACCTACTGAACCTACTGCACCTTCCTAACTACTGTACCTTCTTACCTAGGCACGCTTGCTTATTGTGTTTATTGATCACATAAATATCTATGAATCATCTTTGGGGTTTTACTGTCTCTAACTCTGTCTCTTGTATAGCTTTTGGCTTCAAATGCCATTCAGATCAACCTGTTTGTGAGTGGGTTGGTATTTAGTCATAGCCAATTGTTTAGGCCTCATCTTCTCTAGAGGAAGATGCTTAGAAAGCCAAAATCCTTAATTAATTTATTATTAAGTATGAAAAGGGATGAGTTCACTACTTGTTGTGTTAACGTTTAAAAGCTCTTCGCAGTCAAACCAGTGCATCAGTCTCAATTCTGCTGCTGAAAACGTGTCAAAAATAGTTAATGTGACTATCATTTCTAAGAGATCATTTTGTTCTGTCAGATATTGCATAAATGTGTGCATTAAGTACTTTTATATGTGTAGACACCTCAGGGTGTATAAAGTCATCCTAAACCTGGGTTTTAGAACAGACTCTTTTATCCCTCTCAGCTATTACATGGATCATTACCCCAAAACATGATACCATGTGTCATGCTTCATTTTACTGACACTTGCCCTTGGAGTGAACCTACAAAAACTGTAAAACTGATCACCTCACTGCACAGGAAGCTTCAACGCTGGTGGGTAAGATCAGGTGGAACTTTTTTTTTTTTTTCTGATTAACCGTTGTAATGTATGTCTCAACCTAGCAGATTACTATAAGTTTAGTGCCTGGGCAAATTTAAAGCCACAGTAGCACTTTTCTTTTATATTTGACCGGTAGAATATGTGTAATATTTTACCATTTACATAAGTGAAAGAAAATTTAGCAATTTAGCATGTAAATACGTTTTTTAGAATGGACAAGCTCTGCTGATGTCTTCAATCATGACCAAATTATAAGCAAAGATGTGTATAGTGCAGTCTGGCTTAAATCACAGTTTATGTTCCAATCTGTCATGAATTTTAGCCAAGAAATTCATACAATCTGACAAGCAACGCTTCTGTCAAAAAAGCACAGTTTGCACCCAGCTTCAGCCTCGGCCTCAGATGGCACGGCCGTCGAGTATCCACGGTACGCTTACTGACCATCTGATCCATATTGCATATTGTGGTCACAAAAAATCCCAATCTTTTGAAAGAGTAGGGGTGTAACCCCGGCATCCTGGCCAAATTTGCCCAGTGGCCTCTGTCCATCATGGCCTCCTAATCATCCCTATATTTATATATATATATACAACGCATTCTCATCCTTTGGCGTCATATAGGTGACGCCATATGACATTTCGTCGAAATCTTACACACATGGCATCCTTTAGCGTCAATATAAAACGACTGTTATGGGTAGGTTTAGGTCTGGGGTTGGGTACGGTTATGACGCCTTGGGATCTGCGTCTCATATTCACGCTAAACGATGCCATGTGCGTTGGATTTAGACGAGCGTCACCTGTATGACGCCTTGGGTTCTGCGTCTCATATTGATGCTAAAGGATGCCATGTGCATAAGATGTCGACGAAATGTACAAAGCGTCACATGTATGACGCCAAAGGATGAGAACGGGCTGATACATACCAATTGGCTTCATCACTGTCTCCTCTCCACCAGTAAGCTGGTGTGTGGTGGGAGTTCTGGCGCAATATGGCTGCCGTCGCATCATCCAGGTGGATGCTGCACATTGGTGGTGGTTGAGGAGATTCCCCCTTCTATGTAAAGCGTTTTGAGTGCCGAGAAAAGCGCTATATAAAATTATTATTATTATTATTATTGCAAACAAAACTAGAAAGCATTTGTGTAAATAGAAAACTGCAACACAACTTTTGGGATTTGGAGTCTTCCGAGACTTCCGCACTTTCTGTAAAGCTGCTTTGAAACAATATGTATTGTGAAAAGCGCTATACAAATAAATTTGAATTGAATTGAATTACACACACACACAAAAAATGATGAATTTATATTACAAATGCTTGTGAAAGAACTAATGTAAATTTGAGTTTGCAAGACTTGCAGGTTTATGGTTACTATAGAAGCTTTTTTCCGCTACAGAATAAAACATTTTAAAAGATAATTGTGACTTTTTATCTCACAATTGCAAGTTTGGCCTTTCTGAATTGCGAGATATAAACATCTCAGAAAAAAAGTCAGAAGTGCAAGTTTATTTTTCGCAATTGCGAGTTTATATCAGAACTGCGAGATGCAGACTCCCAATTGTGAGAAAAAAGTCAGAATTGTGAGATAAAAAGCTGCAATTACCTTTTTTATTTTTTATTCTGTGGCGGAAACAAGCTTCCATAAGTTTCAAATCCTTTGAAAGATATTCTGTTTTTAGAGGCTTTTAGTAGCAAGCCGCCTATTAAAGAGGGGGAAATGCTATCAGGATATTATGTGAATTTGTCAGTACAAAAATATTTATTTTTCAGCTTGCTAAGCATCACTTGACAGCATATGCCCTTTTCAAATCACCTGGGATTCATTTTTGCTTTTAAAAACCCATTCAGCACCTCTTTCTCTTCAACTGCCCACAACCATAATTGTGAAAGCACAATAAAGACAAATAAAAACAGGGAGATTTGAACTCAGAATGAACAAGTAGTGCCGTTCCACACGGCGTACAACCTATGTAGAGCAATCTAGTAGTCACTGTGACAAATTATGCTAATTATCATGCCACTTCAACCCAATGCATCAAGACAGTTGATTAGCGGTGAGTGAACTTTATGTTCCCTTTCCGCTTGCAATAATGCGCCAATCGAGCCGAGCGCCACAGTGAATCCACTGCATGTCCCTGTGATCATTAGTGGCTAGCAGCTCATGCTAATTGAGTTTATTCAAAACATATACCTTCAAATATGTATTCACTGAAAGTTAGAACAAGGTGCATTGACGCAATGATAGTGAAGGCTATCATTAATACGTTTATGTATGTATGTATATTTGCCATTAATATTAGATGGTAAAAGTAATTGTGTTAGTAAAAAGGGGTTGTTCATTTTCAATGTTGCTAGTGTAGCCATGTACCAAGCCTGATTTGGTTTGCATTACACATGCAAAGTCACATTCTCAGTTCCATTTTCTCCTCATCTTCATAACTTTAATTAGGAACCCAGTGAAAATGAATGGTTGTGAGTGTCAGTTAAGATAAGAGTTGTATCAACTGACATGGTGTTTTTCAGCACTAGCTCAGTCTCTGAAATCTCATTAGTTTCTACACAGTTTCGAAGGATCCAAAATTGTGGAAGTAATTAAAAAAGTGACTTTGAAAAGATTTTTGTTTATTTTGCTGAGAAAGACCAGGGGCCTCATTTATGAAGACGTGCGTATAATGATCCTACATGTAAACGTGCATCAGTTTCCAAAATGTTAATGAACAAAATTGAAGGAAAAAAAAAGCGTGGAAGGTTTCTGTACAACGTGTGTGATATATACGTGTGTGAATTAACATATATTATTATTATTATTATTTTCAGTAAGTAATTTCATGATGTAATTAATTCAAAGCTCATTTGCTCATTTATGCATATAATTATATTAATACATATCGTGATTGCCTATTTATCTTTGCATTATCATATTGTAATTGATGTTGAATTTATTGAATTACTGGTTTATGAGCGGCAATGATTTTGTGCACATGCTCTTTAGTTGATGGATGCATAGGAACATTTTAATATCCGTTTATGCCTTTATTAATCCAGATTTGTTCCTCTTTTTCAACTTTTCGATAAAAATCAAATCTTAAAGATCACATATGGGTTTTATAAATAGCTATACATCCAAAGTTGCAAATTTAACTTATGCGCAAAATATCTGTAGTAATAATAATGGAAGTTGCTGTAACTGGGGAAACCACTGTGGCTCTTTTTTCCTCCATTATAAATGTATTGTTTCTCAGAGCGATCAGATGAAACACAATACACGCTGTCATGTTATTTTGCGTTCGGATGCAACAGGCTATAGTGTTTGGGAATGCAAGCATGTGAGACGTTACTGAGAGAGGGAATTAAACCAATTCATTTTGATGACAGACTTTGGCTCAGGCATTTCCGAATGATCAAACCAACATTTGAGATGATGTGCGATGAAATCGGTCCGCTGGTTAGTCCAGTTATCCAATCACATCCACTGTTGGGGCAAAGTCACAGAGTTTTTTTTGTTGCGCATAGAGGGATTTATTCGGTAAATGTGTTTTCATTGGAGTGCATTGCTGCGTCTCAATTCTCCTACTTATACTACGCCCTAAAAGTATGTACTGTTTCTGTGAAGAACAATTAGATACTTTTGAGTGTGTAGGAAAAAGTAGACAAGCTTTTGGACATATAGCCTATCACATCATACAATTCGCCTTTGGCTAAGCCACACCCTAGAATGTAGATTGACCAATCACAGCGCAGCCAAGAACGAGCTCCCACAGAGGTCCGACACTTTTTCACAGCGCTCCATTGACTTTAACACAGGCGTCTCATATTTTTGGTCTCGGCAGGCTATTAGCGTCGTAGTTTTATCAAAAATATGGTTAAACGTTGTGCCTGGGGCATTTGTAACACAGATACACGTTTCCCAGAGAGGTTGGAGGGGGGTGTCCGTTTTTTTCCCTTCCCAAACCGAAGTCAAATCCTGACAAGTGTCGTCTAGCACACGCTGCTAATAAATACAACGTTATACTCGCGTAGTCCGTTTGCTTTGTAATAACGATTATAGAAGTGAATAGAGACCTACCCAGCTTTGCATGAACAGTGTTGCTCCTTGATATTGTTAGTCCCAGCCTCCGTCTCGATTAGTAGGATATGCGGTGGTTCATTTTTTGACTGTGACCGGTATGCTTTTGCCTCCATTTGGATGCTTTGTTGTTCCTTGCGTTTCACCTGTATATGTCGTGAATATAGCCTTCGAACGTATATTGCAGCCCCTTTTGCCTACTTCTATCGGACACTTTATTTGCTGCTTTATAAAAGTTTGATAAAATTTCAGCAGGAAGAGCTGTCACAGCATAAGCCATGTTGATAACAGAGCCCAGATGAAGTTTGTTTGTCGGACGTAGCAACAGTAACTAAGGGGGGCGGGGCTTAGCCAAAGGCGAATTGCGTCTTTAACAGTTGCTCTCTGTCGCATCCTGTCACCACAAACTGGCCTGTCAATCAACTTGTCACAGTTAAAATCCTCCACATTTAATTCAATTTAATTTCCTACCGTATCGGAGAGAAATGCAGAAGCACGTTGATCTGCGGTCGCAGGTCTTTTATGCGGAGACTCTCCTCATGCATAATGATGCATTTAAAGGTTAATAGCCTACACTGTAAAAAATAAAACATAATTACCAGCTTATGGTAATTATGCTTAAACTACCAGCTTAAACATAATTACATTACTTAAAATACCAGCAGCTGTGGATGCCAGAACTTTACCGTCAAAAATACAGTAGCAACGTTATTGGTTTTACACACTTAACTTAACATTTACAGTAATACACCGTATTTCATTATCTGATATAATGTTAATTTACCGACCTATTGAAGTATCAATATCTGTTTTGTACCATTGCAATACACTGACAACCAACAATCATCACAGCAGTGATGAGAGTCACATGATCAATCAAAGCTCTTTAAAAGCAGCTCTTCCACAAGAAAGTTAAAACTACTCTATAGAAGCTGCACAGTGTCATTCGCACGAACATTAAACACCATCATGGTAACACACATGAAATTAAAAAAATGCAATAAACACTAATTTAACGACATTACATGTAACATAAAACCCTAATGTACATAACTGATTAGAAAAAAAAAACTAAGAAAACTATGAAGAAACATAGTTATTTCAACAAAAATACATCAAATGTGAAGTGTCACGCAGGGAATTGTGGGAATGTCAATTTACGTTTTTTCACTGTAAATTATACAATGAGTTGTTCTTTTTCACTTTCAAAAACTCTTAAGTGTAATTTTTACAGTAAAATTACATTAAATGTACCATTAGATCTATCACAGTTATTTACCGTATATAGTAAGGAAACTTTCTGTTAACCAATTAACAGTTTTGCACTGTAGCATTTTTACAGTCCTTTACCGTTAAAATCACGATAATTTTTTTACAGTGTAGCATATATTTATAAAAGACCACATTGTTATTGCAGATGGAATATAACACGGATAACATTAAATAAGACTTTTTTTCATATATATATATATTTTTTTATCAGGTTAAACTTTGATTAGTTATTCAAACCTTTATCTGAACCTCTCAACGTCGGTCGCGCATATCCGCCATGTTTTGTATTTTTTAAAACACTTTTTACTCGTGTTTGTAGTTCCTCCTCCAAAGCGCAGTGGGTTGTGGGCAATATTAGCCTTTAGAGTGTGCATGGATCCACACTTCGAAAATAGTAGACTTCTGGCATCCTCCTTTTAACATATGCTTAGGGACACACTTATTTTAATCTTACTGTTTAGGATGGATAGTATGGACAGTGAGACGCAGGGTCATGTCTTCTTATCGGATAAAAAAAGTATCTGCCTCAATTGAGCGCAGATGTTTTTTATGCGCATTTTTAGGATTTATGGACATCTTGGCATTTCCAACCAGGGTTTTTTTTATTTATTTTTTTTTTATTTTTTTTTATCCCAAAATGCACATACAAATAGGTGGATGGAAACATATACCAGCACTAACCTGCATAAACCAATCTACGCCAGCATGAAAACTTATGAACGCTTTTAAACCCTTGAAATTATCATATGTGTAATGTTTTGCATGGGTTGTTGTGAAATGTTTTTTTTACACCATCTTTCTCAGCATTAGGGATATACACCGTTCTTTGAGACCACAATGTTCATGGCTCATTTGTTTGTAAGCACATCAATTTCTAAAGCCATCTGTGTTTCGTTTCAGTGGAAAACTCCCTGAGCGCTCTCTAATGAGCCTAGGATAATAAAAATGTTCCTGTAACATTTGCTCTTTTTTTTAAATGGCCAGAATTTTTCCCTTTCTAAAATATTCTCATTATTAGAATTTATCGCTAATGCTGTGGTTTTATTGAAACTGCTTTCCCTGTAGAAATTCTGTTCAATGTTTTGTAGAATTTTTGTTTTTGTTTTGAGCGAACATCAGACAAAGTTAAATAGTAAATTGTTAAATAGTAAGATAAAACTCAGCCTATACTAAATGACAATTCTGAGCGATACACTTTTCCTCTGGGTAGAATAAGGCAGGGAAAATGTGACCCTCAGCTCAGCATCTTTGATGAATGGGAAGGAAAACATATGATTAGCGTCTATGAATGTAAGATACTAAAAGCTTATCAGAAATTACCCTGTGTTGCAATTGATTGTTTCAGATTATGTTTTGATGAAAACAGTGATGAATTATTGTATAATACTGTATTATTGTTGCATGCAGCACACTTACAAAGTTTGCAAAAGCCCCAAGTTTTTTTCTTCTATAAACATTTCTGCTGGTGTTAAATTTAATTTTAACAAGCCCATAACAGTTATGCATCATGTAGCAAGAAAGTATTTCCATAGAAAACACCATTTATGGACTCCTTATCTACTTTGTGCAAGCAGGACCTGAAGTGCATTTAGGCATGAAAAGGCACTGGGTCTCGTAGCTCCGTGTAAAGTGTTTTTTCTTTCTTTCATGTAATAGATTCATTACTGTTCTCTTCAGATCCAGGCCTGAGGCGGTGTTTAGTCACTTCATTAAAATGGGATACAAATGGATGGCTCTATAATTTCTGCTTCATCTGAGTCTTAGTCTGAGAACATGGTACCCGCACGACCTTAAAGGTGCAGTGTGGGATTTTTAGCGGCATCTAGTGGTGAGACTTGCAAATTGCAAACAGCATGTCACTCGCGGCCTATCCCTCGGTTTTCAAACTCGAATGAGAAGCTACGGTAGCCGACGTAAGACAAAATATGTCGTCGTCTGAGTCAGCAGCAGAGAGTAGTAAGTCAAGCAATGAGGTTTCTTTAGCGCTGTTTGTTTGCTTTCGGCTACGGTAGAAACATACCTTCAGACCTTCATAGAAGGGGATTCCCGCGTCTATGTAGATATAAATGTCTCATTAAGGTAATAAAAACATAACGGTTCATTAAGTAAGGTCTTTATACACCACTGAAAACATAGTTATGGATTTTAAATTGCATTTCTGTCAATAGATCCTCAGAAATATTACACAATGCACCTTACATAATATAATAATAGTAATCAGCTGATTGTCTCACGAACGTAACCAGCACATTCTCCCCACAAAGCAAACCCATAATACAGCGAGGTAGAAGAACCACATGAAACTATGCAACAATATATTTTTTCTAACAGGGTAGTAAAAGTTTAGCTGGCTAATATGAGCTGTTACTGTGGCTGAGCCTTGTTTAAACTCGACGCGTCCGCATGAGCCCAAAGGTGCGTGCGGCAAAAATGACGTGATTGTGACAGCGCGCGCGCCTCCGCATCCCCTAGACACCATTTACTACACACAAGGGCTTTTTTCTCTGATTTTGGAAACTCGGTCGACTTAAAATGCTTCCAAGATCGACGGGTTGGTGATTCCTGTAACTGTTTTACGGTCAATGACAAGAGTAGCCTACTAATCAGCTGTCTCACGAACTTAACCAGCACATTTATCCCCACATAGCAAAGCCATAACACAGCGAGGGAGAAGAATTAAGTTACATGAAACAATCCAACTACATATATACACCACTGACAAGGGAAAAGTCACTACTCACGGTGTTTATGACTAGCTTCTTCTAGCTTCCTGCGGCTTCTTTTTCAATGTAGTGACGAAACGCGCTCTGTAGCGCTGTTTGTTCGCGTTCGGCTACGGTAGAAACATGACGTCACAATATGGCGACCTTCATAGAAGGGGATTCCCGCGCCTATGTAGATATAAATGCCTCATTCTAAGGTAATAAAAACATTACCGTTTATTAAGTAAGTTCTTTATACACCACTGAACACATAGTTATGGATGTCATATTGCATTTCTGTTAATAGATACTCAAATTTTTTACACATTGCACCTTTAAGTGTTCATACTTTATACCTTAGTAAATGCCAAATGTATATAATAATACTATATAGAGGAAAGGGGGGGGGGGGGGTATTTAGAATAGGAGGGTACAATTTGATTTGCCAACTCAAATTTTTTTACTTTGTTTTAGACCTTTAATAAAACCATATATAATTGGCTTTTAAATCAGAGCAGGAAGCAGTGTTGAGAGATGAGTTGAATAGCTGCATTTATTAGTACAATAAAAGTCAATGGGGTCCAAAGCATTAGCGAAACCCCACTGACTTTCATTGTACGGACAAAAGAATCCTTGACAAAATGAACCTTAACTTGTTTGGTGTGCCAAAGAAAAGTCATACAGGTTTAGAACAACATGAGGGTGAGTAAATTATGACAGAATTGAGGTTGAATAGGTTTTCATTTCATTATTGAGTTAAAATGAGTGGTGATCAGGGATTGAAAATGGTTGTTTTTACTGAGTGGTCGTTGCGGTTGTCATTAGTGTTGGAAAGCGACGGCAGCAATCAATATGCACAGCTCCCAGACAGCCAATCTGCTTATAAATAACTTTTTGTGTCCCTGCTTCTGCTGCTGATATCCACTAACATACAGCTGTAGTTTTGGTTAATAACATTGACTGCCAGATGTAGGTGGATGTATCAGGTCGGGCACCCCTCATAGGCCATCCCAGCCAAAAAAATTGGGATACACCACTAGAAATCACACAATTTTCACATGATTTGCCATTCTGTTACCATGTGGAAAGAAATGTGGATGTTAAAAAAAAAAAAAAATGTATTGACTAATCACTTAATTCTTAATTTTGGAGACCTGAGGTTGAATGACATTCTCCCACCGTCTGTCCACCGTCTGTCACCAAATTCAGTGATTTACCTTTGTAGAAATGCATGGTGTAATGCTGTCACTTCCATCTGCTCTGGGCAGCAGTTTCCAATGCTTTTCGTCCTGGCATGGATTGGAGGAAGCTGGTTACAAAAAGCCAGCTTGGAGTTTTAAATCCAAAGCATTGCAGTTTGCAGATGAACAGTTTTACAGATTTTCTCCCAGGGAGATTGACTCAGAGACTATAGGACAGACGTTTGGCATTATCTTGAATGCACGGCTAGACATGCAATAGCCTCTAATTCTGTTGATCTTGTTAAGTTTCTGAAAGCATGTAGCTTACATTTTAATGCATATAAATCTTGTTGCTTTATGCTACAAATCAAAGCACATTAACATTGCATGTTTAATGCTTTTTCAGGGTTTAGAGAGCAATCAGCTGTTGTGGTTTAAAAAAACCAAACAGATTGACTATTTTTTAACTGCCTACCTATGGACTACAGTAACCCCAAAAGTTATGCGCGCACTTAAATCAAACTTAAAATGTATGAATGTTATTGCATTAAATCAAACAATGGCATTTTATTTTTTAGAAAAAAGGCACAATTACAAACACAATATTTTATTACTTTTTGACAAGTTGAAAATCATTATAAAAATGGCTGTGAAAAGCCATTCCTGAGAGAACGGCTAGCATCATTCGTTTTCAGATTTAGTTAATTATGAGTTCAAGTAAATTACACTATAGAATACACACAAATCAATACAATGTGGGTTGATGAGATGAAAAAAAAATGTTGGACACTCCACCATCAGGTTCAGAATGTGTGAAAAAGAGGCTAGAGACCATTAATTCAGCATACTGAGACTCAGAGGAAGAGGCATGTCTAATTGACAGCCTGTAGTTTGGACCATCTGTGGTTAGCCTGTGGTAAGTAAAGGTCATTTGGGTAGGTGGAGGAGAGAAAAATGCGGAGATGTACCATTGAGTGGGTGTACTGACTGAAATATATAGGGCCCAGAACATAGCCCTGAGGTATGCCAGCACTGAGAGGTTAATGAGGATGGAAATCCTGCTCCGTGAGGCACAGTGAAATTCATCAATGGAAGAATAAATGTAGGGTTGGGGGTGGAATAGAGGTGGGTTGTGAGGGGATGATGGGAGTTGAGGAAATGCACTCTAGAGAGTTTTACATAGTCGTTGTTTTCCATCTAACAGTGTATACATTTTCTGAACCTGCATTTTTTAACATTAATTATGGCTACAAGTCTTTTCAGTCTATTAGTAATAAGTATAAGAATATCAGACACTCTTTTACAGCATATGGTCAGATGTCGTCTCTGCAGGATGTGCTTTGCCAGAAGATATGCAATCTAATTAATCCAACATCTCTTCATAACTTCCTCTTGGGCCATGCTTGGAAAGATGTATTGCAATAATTCTTCAAAACACACACACATATACACACTCTCACATGCACAAAACTTTGATGCATTAACTGACAAATCTATACTGTATGTGACGTGTGTGTATGAATCAATAAATAAATAAATATGTTCACTGTAAATTATATGGTTCATAGGTTTTACTGTACAAAAAGGTAACTTACAGTTAATCAATTAACATGTTTCTACTGTAGTATTTTTACAGTATTTTTCTGTAAAATTACAAACCTATTTTACAGTACAGAAACAAGATAAATTTACTTAAGCAACACTTAGATTATTAGATTTGGTACATTTTGTTTTCTTTTTCAGATTTTTGTATTTGTCTATACTTGTTATCGCTTGTTTATACTTACAAAAGTGACAAAATATGCCATTGCACAATGCCAAAATACATACTTGTTAAAGGTACCTTCTCTGAAAACAAATGTTAATATTAAATGCATGCTGCTTCTGTATATGCCACCTGAGCAACTGCCATTGAGATGAATGGAAAGGCTAACAGACTGCAATGGAAACCAGAAGACAAATTGGACAAGGAATCATGGCCAAGAACATCCTGCATCTTGGAAAAACCAAACATTAGAGACAAGATGCACACACACACACATACAAATACATAGATGTCATTGTTTATGGTTGCCAAAAACTAGTTAATGAATGCCTGAAGTATGATAAAAAAAAGGACCAGTTTAGCCAAAGGAAAGATTCAACCTTTGTGTTTAGTATGTCTGCAATGGTTTACATTCAGTTGTTTGTGTTATTTCAGAGTGTCTTGTTTTGAGTGCAGACGTCTGGAAGGAAGGTTTATATGCCCTCTAACAAGACAGTATAAGCTATCTGATACAATGATTTTTCCTCATGTTGTTTTCCGTTAGATGGCAAAGGCATGTGGCATATCCCTGTCTTAATGAAACATCCTTGTTTTAATGAGCTGCATTTTGTTTATTTGTCCTTCTTTTGACTTTAAGTGCAGTAAACTAAATTCCTCTCACACTAATGCTTTATATCAGTGGTTCTCAGCTGGTGGGTCACAATGCAAAAATGGGTCATAGGTCTTTTTTAACAGGGTTGCAGACAGCAGAGAAAAACAAGGCCAAATGCAAATTATAAAATGTACCTTTCTATACTATTGTGTTCGGATAGAAATTTTAATTGGCTTATCAACTTTTAAAGGGAGGAAACATTTGACATCAACAACTTTTGTTGGTGATGTCAACAGACTTATGTCCATGCAAATGTCCTTGATATTTTTGTATTTCATCCATCACTTGATAGAATCGAACCAAATTAGGCAGATGACGACATGGACATGCTGCTTAACGGCTTTTCATCCTTTAAAACCATGAACAAAATTACTAAAAGACTACATGAAGTACAGTTTAAAGGGGTTCTATAATACCAACAGATATTTTTTATAACATGTTAAAATTGTCCCATTTTGAGGGTGAGCAAAAACGGGCCGTTTTTGTGTGTGTCCCTTTAAATGCAAATGAGTTGCTGCTCCCGGCACAGAGGGCGGACCCTCACAAGCTCGTGTGTGTTAGCAGCTCCGATTACTTCACACAGACATGCACTGGAAATTTCAAAAACTTATAGCCTTTTATGTTCAAACCGACAAAGATGGAGAGACTCAAGAAGAAGTGACATGTAGAATGCAACAGGATAGTTGATGAATTTATGTAGCTGATGTGGAGTTAACTATCTTCTAGTCATTGATTAGCATATTCTGGCATGATAATCTAGAAATCGCGTTTTAAATACCTACATTTTAGGGTTAGTGGTGTCACTAACCCGTGAAGAAGCTCATTGTAATCCCTACCGGCCGTTTGTTGTAGTCCTTAAAAAGTGATTTCTGTAAAAGAAAATATCTCCATTTGCTTTGTACTTTGAGCGTTGTAACTTTGCAGATGTTGTTTATGTTCAAACAGCAACATTACACACTAACTAAAGTTAAAAAAAAAAATCTAATCATAATCAACCACCCCTTTAACTTGTAGGGAGGGTAGGCAAGATTTGTGTAGATATATTTATTTAATTATAAATATATTTTCTGTGCACTGAATTATTGGCCAAGAGTATCTAAATTCAAGGGACACTCAGAAACCACACTGATTTACATAATCATATCTGTCTGAATAAAGGTAAAACAAAACAGTGCAAGGAATAAAAGATGTGTGAGAAATATATTCTAGCTGTGAGTTTTATCAGGTTCTACAATTAGATCCATCCTTTAGTTTGTACAAGTAAGGACATCGTCAATGCCAAAGTCAACACCGTTCATAAATTAGGTGATCAGAGATATGCAATTACATTTTCTGGAAGAAACAAAAGCCTGTTTGCAACACAAAAGATATCTGTTTGAAGAAGACAAAAAAACAATTATGGATTAACTGCAGCGTAACTAATCCCATTTAGCTCCCGGGACTAGTGTACGGAGAGCATCGGAGCCGACTTTGGTGTGTTTCAATAGAGGTGAAACGATGCTTGTCTGCATGCGTGCCGTATCCCCCAGATGGGACTTTGAATTAAGTGGCATTTTAAATTTTGTCCTACATGCTCCCAGTAATCTTTCTAGGTTACGGTGCAGATACAGAACACAGGCCTTCTGAAATATCACGGCAGTGCAAACAAATATGTTCTTTGTGTATCTGTTGATAATTAAATGGCCTGAACCCGCTGACATTTACAGTGTAGATGATAAACAATTTATCAGTGATACCTCCTTTGATGTAATTGTTGTTCAGTTACACTGAACTTGAGGTAATAGAACAGAGACATTTTAATTTTCTAAGAAATTCAGAAGCCCTGAGGCTAATTTTGAAATAATAGAAGATCGTTTTTTAACCATCCGTCCGTCCGTCCATCCAGCCAACCATCCATCCATCCATCCAACCATCTATCCATCCATCCATCCATCCATCCATCCATCCAACCAACCAACCGTCCGTCCGTCCGTCCGTCCGTACATCCATCCATCCATCCATTCATCCATCCATCCATCCATCCATCCATCCATCCATCCATCCATCCATCCAACCGTTCGTCCGTCCATCCATCCATCCATCCAACCAACCATTCATCCATCCATCCATCCATCCATCCATCCATCCATCCGTCCAACCAACCAACCATCTATCCATCCATCCATCCAACCGTCTGTCCGTCCATCCAACCATCCGTCTGTCCGTCCATCCAACCAACCATCCATCCAACCAACCAACCATCCATCCATCCATCCATCCATCCATCCATCCATCCATCCATCCATCCATCCATCCATCCATCCAACCATCCATCCATCCATCCATCCAACCAACCATCCATCCGTCCGTCCGTCCGTCCATCCATCCATCCATCCATCCGTCAGTCCGTCCGTCCGTCCAACCATCCATCCAACCAACCAACCAACCAACCATCCATTCATCCATCCATCCATCCATCCATCCGTCCATCCAACCATCCATCCATCCAACCAACCAACCAACCAACCAACCAACCAACCATCCATCCATGATTTTTCAGTGCATTTTATTATTATAATCATTTTTTTCTTCTGTTTATGTAATCATGGCTGCGGTCAGAAGCAGTTGTAGGGTCAGGCTTCTGTGAATATTAAAGGGCATCATTTGATTAAATATATTTTGTGGGATAATGTTTGGTAAGCAAATCACTAATTAATACTGGAATTCAACTTAGAAAAGGCCAAATTGACCTTATTCTCAGCCTCATGCCAACGTTTTTATAACCCCGTGCATTTTAGAACGCTGTAGAAAGGGAAAATAAACAAACTAACAAAACACATTAAGAAGTAGTTTATTTCGGCTTTCTGTACTCCATTTGTGCGCTAATGACAGCTTTGGCTAGTTGGTTGTTTAAAAGCGTGTTTAGAAGTTAGAAGGCTGTTAAAATGCAGTCTTGCATGTGAAGGGAAAAAACCCCTCTAATTTTCCCAAAAAATGAATGCTGGCTGGCTTGCATGTTTAGAAAATTGTTTTGCATGAACCACTTAATCTCCAGAAGCCCATTCTTAGTGCCGCACATATCCGGCATTAAGGATTATTTAAACGTGAACTCATAATGTCATAGTGTACTTCTCAAATCCAATCAAATCCCAGTTGATGAAATCAAGTCCTGGCCTACAGTATTTTCCTCTGAATATTCTTTCACTTGGAAATACATCATGGTATGGATGTTTAGTGTGTTGTGAATACCATTTCATAGTGTTTTTGATTCTCAGATTTAGCTGGTCTTTTAAGCTTTTTGAAGTCACAAGATATCAATGAGAATGACTCAAATGACCATAAACCTCTACTTAAAGCATTAACATATGCTGACGGATGAGCTGTCGCTCAGTGGAGTGTCTCTTGGCAGACGAAAACATATGGCTATTTCCCGTGCCCAACTAACTTTGCAGCATTTTTAGCCGTGTGAATTTATTACGCCCGGATTTCTTTGTATCCATGCTACAAAGACATCCTTGGCAATTTTCACAAATAAAGACACTGTAACGCAATATAAAAACAGGCATTTTGAAAAAGTACCTCAGGTGATCACTGGATCTGCTAAATAAATTGTTTTTGGGAGGGAGAGCAAAACAGCCATCTCAATTTGTTGGAGCAGAATGCTTCTTTCACTGCACTGCCAGCTAAGAACATGTGCAATGAAGACAAATGCAGATTTGTACTCATTTACTTGTATGTGCCATATGGTGCACCCAACACAGGTGAGAAGAAAGCCAGAAAAGCCAACCGTGAATGATGGATTGGCTGAGGTTACATAAAGCAAGAGAGCAAATAAACAAGGTAAATGTGGAGGAATATATTATATTTTTTCATGAAATACAGAGCCTTATCAGAGAAGAGGGTTTTGCGAACACCAAGGTCAAGGTTTCAGCTGAGGTACCTTTGAATTATCTTTCTTACATCCAGAGAGACCCACCAGAGTTCTTCTACCTGCAGGCTGAATTCCTTGGCTGGCCGAAAGGTCAGAGTCCAAGGTCCTGGCCTTGGTTCTGTTTTCCTCGCCCATCTCAGTAAACTGAACTCCAAATGAATAGCAAATGCTTGGAGGAAGATTTTCCAAACATCCCTGCAATGATCTGATGGCAATAAGCCAATGAGCTAAAATTGTGCCAATGACTTGAACTCCCCCCAGTGAGTCTTGGGGGTTTATGAAGATGAGAACTGGTTTAAGTAAGAAATAAACAGAAAATAGATGTAGTATCACTTGTATAAGTCAATGTAATAAGCATTTTTAAACCGTTTTTGTTTCAGTGAAAGAACAAAATCAATAACGCAAGCTAGCGAAATTTCACACTTGAGCGCAAATGATATTTTAATCCCACTTTTCCATGTCAATAAATAAATAGCTATCATTTTTATTGAACTGAAGACATGAAGACATAAGATTGAATTGATGTAACACTGATTACATAATTGCATGTTAGTTTGTAGATATCCAATTTCGTGTGTGTGTTTGGAATAGCTATAAAACATTCCACCCTCTAGCAGATTACGGCATTAATAAAACATTAAGGAGATCTGCTGGAGTGCTGATGAGATGGTGTTGTTAATGAGAATCATTTCATAAAGCCATAGATGCCATACATTCCAATATATTTCAAGCTATCAGTTAATGAAAGATCACCCTAGTAAACGACATTGAAAGTTAACTTGTACCAAACTGCTCATGCTGTTAACATATTAGTTCTTGTTTTATATGTGATATTAGAAGGTACGTGTAAAGAAAATGTCAATGGAGAAACTTGATCTTAGTGGACTAATGTGAAATAGAGAAGAAAGAAAAAAAAAACATTTGTGTGAGGATCTCCATGTTCTCTTGAGCTACTCACAGCTAGTTACTTTTTTTTAAAGAAATTGTCAATTGTACATACTTTCAATTTTTGTCTAATAAATAGCAATGCTAACATATTTTGAACATTTTCTATTATTTTTTATTTTGTTATTTATTTTTCTTCTTTTAGAAGACTAAACAAAAAACAACAACAACAAAACAAACAAAAACAAACAACTTCGTTGTTCACTACTTTAAAGTAGGGAATATACGTGTTCACTTAAATCCTGACCCAACTGTGACATTTTAATTGATTTTGTTTTGCTTTGCTTTGTTTTGCTTTTGTTTGCTTGTTTTGTCTGCTTTTTGTTTTGCTTTGATGTTTGTTTTGCTTTCGGTTTGTTCATTTTTTCCCCCGAACATGTTCAAACATTCTGAATCCACTTGGTTCAAAAGTGAAAATATGCCTGATGATTCTAAATCACATAACTATTTGCAAATTTTGACTGAACCTTTACCTGGCAGGGTTGCCAGGTCCGTGTGTTTTCCCTACACCAAACATTATTTGTAGCGTCCCTCCCATCCAATAATCGCAAAGAGCTTTGTGCTTTGTTACTTCTAGTCTCAGCTTTTAAATTCTGTCCATTTTATCACAAAATTCAAACAATAAATGACATTTTGACGCTCTTAATTGTGACGTGACAGAACGCTGTAGTGCAGGGGTCTCAAACTCAACTTATCTGGGGGCCGCTGGAGGTGGAGTCTGGGTTCAGGCTGGGCCGCATCAAGTATTCCACAAAAAATAGTATTCAAGTATTCCAAAAAATGAGCACAACTGATCCAATCTTCTCAATATTTATTATTAACGTTTCTTCTGATCTGTTCCTCTGAATTTGAACATTCCTTTCTGTACATGATTGGTTCTTCATGAGCTGTCCTTCTGACAGTTGAAGTTCATTTTACAAACTTTCTTTGTCTATAACACATATTTGTGATGTTTATATTTGCTTATGTCCTTTTTATTTTCTTTATACAACACATTAATGATATTGAATGTTTTTTTTGGAAGGCACATTTCCTTTTATTATACTTAGAAAAACAATTATTGCTTTTGAAATACAAATATTTGCAGTCATGTCTGCCCGTCTTATTGAATTCTTTCTACACATGTATAGTGTCTCAGGCAAATACTGCACAAATCAAAGCAAACCTTCTTATCAACCTGTTGGACACATATTACAAGCTCAAAATGATTATTCTCACATTGTTTTAGAGCAGGGTCTCTCTCCAACACGTCGCTCCCGTTCACATATCGCGCTCACATATTTTGCGCGCTCAAGTTCGTTATTTCAAATGTAGGTGTGTGGCAAGCGCGCTCATAATTGAAGCGACGTGCTCATTTTTTCCAGGCGCAGTATGTTTATACTTCGCGGTTGTCTATGACAACTATTGACAACAAACCCACCGTAAACTGTCACGAGACTATCTATGGTAGCCCATAAGGGATAAAAAAATATTATTTTTTTTAAAAACGCGGCACACGCAACGACGGGCCGCACTAACATTAAACTTTAATGTCAAGTAGGGGGCCACAAAACCGCGGGCCGCGAGTTTGAGACCCCTGCTGTAGTGCCTCAGTTCAAGCGGCAGCACAAAGCGATAGTCTTTTTCACTTTAATACTAGTTATAGCATAAAAAGAACATGCATGAACATTAAAGGGGTCATATAATGGTACATGCACTTTTACAAGTTGATTGTACTGAAATGTGTGTTGGCAGTGCCTGTACACAAACATCATATAATGATAAAAATCCATCCAGTGGTTTTGTTTTAATCTCCTTATATGTTTTCCCCTGCCTCAAATCAAGCCGTTCGTTTTTGTGACGTCAATAAAACGGACGCCCCTCCCACGACTGTTGATTGACGGGAGCGTTTCAACACAGACCCGCCCTTGCACATGAGGTAGCTGTCAATCATAGTCTGCGCGGCGCGGACCGGACCGGCGCGGTCATTGTTGATATGCTGGAGCACTGTCTATGAGCAGAATGGCGTCTAAGCGATTGTGGTGTTCTGTTCTTGGGTGTAATAACGAACACAGTCATTTTTAATGTTCCTGAATCCGAACCGCTGAAGACGCAGTGGCTGAGTTTTGTTTTCGAAGGGAATATTCCACACAAGCAACGTCAATGCTCTCATGTTTGCGCGAATCATTTCTCACCAGACTGCTTTATAAACGAGGGTCAGTATAAAGCTGGATTTGCTAAGAAGCTTTGCTAAAAAGGATCGGTACCAGATATTCGTGTTCCTGCTGAACCTCCAGAAGAACGGAAGTGAGTGAAACGTTTTATTAAATTTTATATTAATATATTAATCTTTGCAAATCGCTAGCTGCACGCTTCACAATGAATGCGTCTAAGGTTTACACTTAGGGTACATTACGGCATGTTTTCTATGTATGACGTTCTCAATATAATTCATAATTCCACGTTTATACTGAACAACGCGTTATGGTTATTTTGTTATTGTGTTACAAACGGTGTATGCACAGAACAGAGGGGCGGGGTGAGCAAAGCTCATGATCATTTAAAGTCATATGCACTGAAACGGCGTGCTGAAAACAGAGCTGTTTTTGACCAGGTAAAATAAGTGTTTTCTTACAATACTAATGAGAATTTTTAATTAAAGTATATTACAAACTTTTAATTTAGACCCTAAAGAATCATATTAGCTTGTACAAAAATGGCATTATATGACCCCTTTAAAAGTTATGTTGAAAAATACAGTACAACTTACTGAAATTAATCATCTCATGTAATCACTTAATCAATATTTCAACCATGAAAAGACTTCTTTAAAACATAGTGAACTGTCACACAATGTTGCATTTACCTCATTAGTTAGCTTTAAAAAAACAGTATTGATGGGCTTACTGTTAATTATATATATATTAGCTCTGTTATTATTTTTAACCTTCAATATTATAGTAATGGCCGAAATGAGAGAGTTCCTTGTATAGCTTACAGCATTAGTTGGGAGAGGTTTAATTTTCCTTAAAGGGGATGTCTAATGCTATTTCATGCATTCTGATTTATTTACACAAGATTTGGAACGAACCCAGCATTAAGGGAACAGTGGATTCAGTTTGGCACGTGAGTGCATATAATGTAAACAAGTCGAACGTATAGTGCATCAAAAGTTATCCAGGGATAATGTGATGCATTGTGCGTGTTTAAATACATCTGTTTAGCTGACCACCATAAGTGTCAGTTTGTTTATTGTAAAACCACTCCAAACAACTCACTCACAAACATTGTGGATCAAATATGTATAGCTGGATCTGATTGTTAGCCATAGTTAATTTAAGACAATAAAGTTTTGGTTTCTGTTTTATTTATATCTATGTCACAGCTTGCAGATTAACATGAGATTGGCAGAAACTGTGTTATGTCCCCTTTAAGAAAATTTTACTTCGGCAGAGATACTTTGTATCGGTGCGTCTCTAGTTATATTAAGAATAACTTAAAGAATAAAGTTTCTAGATTTCTGGTATAAGATGGCCATGTTCTCTCCACCTTCCTCAAATCCTGACCAGGTAAAGAAATCCTGACCTTTAGTCATCATTATAGCTAAGCTAAGCTCTCATGACTGTTTTATTTATTATGATTTGTTGTGTGCCTTGGTCTGGGGCCAAAGTCTGATTCTGACCTTTACAAACTCAGCGAATGCATGATGGAGGGTTAGAATGAGAACGGTTACCAAACTATGAGCTGATAATGAGGCTGCAGGCACTTTATAGACTGATAGCGGATAAGAAAGAGAAATCCAATTGCCAAGGGACATCATTTGACCGCTAAGGTTTGGAAACAGTCACAACAGGACACAAACCTCTATGGTGTAGAGACTTACAGTAATGAAGAGATGGGTTTGATTGGCATGAATAGGCTACAGGGAATGCACAGAGCTAGACGCACCACAGAGGCCAGATTTATGCTTACTCTAGACAGATAGCTAGATCTAGGCTGTGTCCGAGACCTAACACAAGTCTGTGGTATGCCTTACTTTTCTGCCTGCTGTTACATGGTCAGGTGTTCTGGCCTTTCAATGTGCACTTCTTTGACCACTATGGATGCATTAAGCATGGCTGTTTGGTGATATCACAGCTGACCTGTAGAGGATTTTTTTTTAATATAGTTTAATTTTAGTTTAGTTTAGTTTTGTACAAATGCAAATAAATTCTGACTGTGCATCCCTTGTTTTTGTTTCCACCTTTATTGTCTACTGTTTTTTTTATTGCCATTTTCTGTTCTCTTCATGGTCTAGTTCTTAAAAGCGAAAACCCAAATAAAAATGTTTCCACCTAGTGGACACAATAGTCAACCCTAGTCATCAATGCTGAAATATTGATTGAAATTGAGTCTTAAATTTAATTGAGAAAAAAAAAAATTAAAATGAATTGTCTCATTCCAACAGCTCCTTCAGACCAAAGTTATGTTTACATTAAATGTTTTTTTTGTGTGTGTGTGTGTGTGTGTGTGTGTGTGTGTGGTATGTTTTGTATGTGTGTTTTGACAAAAATCTGTTAAATGTAGTCAATATTTTGTCATGTTTATTAATTTTAGGCAGTTTTACTCTGACTAAATTGCATTTAATATTCAAAAATGTTATTTAGTAAAGCAGCTTAATTGGGTTAATCCCCCAAAATTATTGACTCTGTCTATGAATCCTATTTATATATATATATATATATATATATATATATATATATATATATATATATATATATATATAAATATATATATATATATATATATATATATATATATATATATAATGTATATATATGTATGAAGATGAAGAATATAGATTGTTTTAAAAAATGCAATCATAGTTAATAATTTTGGGAGATTAACCCAATTAAGCTGCTAATATATATATATATATATATATATATATATAGGTGTGTGTGTGTGTAATTAGTGCATTGGTAATATCTTCATCATTTTTGTCTTTGTCTCTGACAACATCAAACATCACTACTAATATTTAATTTTATAATATTTTGTTTTGTTTTGTTTTATTTAATTTAATTTTATTTTTGGAGCTTGCTATACAGGAGGTGTCAGTTACGCTCAGTAGTGATGCGGTTTCTATTATACTTGCTTGCTATCAGTTGAAGCGGAGAAGGGTGATGTGGAGTAAAAGAGACGAGAATATCAAGACCGTCTGGCAACATGCCATGCGACATCAAATAAATTACACTCCAGTTTCCTTAAGTGAGCCAACAAAGTGGGCCCCCATGGAACAAAAGCCCTAGCGTAGAATGTGAAGTGGGCAGAAAACTGATATGATGCAGCTCCCACACCCTTCCTCACTTAGCGCTTGTGCTCGGTTTCGCTGTCTTCTGATGATGTGGCTCACAATTCCGTAACAGCAGCCAGGACACACAAAGTGCTAAAAACATCCTTAAAAAATGCCCCAGGCGCAAGCGTGCCAGATGTAGTCTGCATCTTTTAGCAAAAAATGAGCATCAGAAAACTGCTGCATAGGCTCATTTGCGAAAAGCACTGTCCACTATTTCCTTTTTCTAATACTTGCTTCCCTCTGCACATTAGCCCCATAAACAATGTTTCACCCACCAAACATGGATGTACGTTGCAGGGAGCGACTGAGGACAGAACAGGAGGTCTGCGGATGGATCTGCAGAGAGGAGGTTTAGTACCGCACCACAACAGCTGGGATGGAATGAGCCTCCCTCACAAACAGACCATCCCAAAAGACTGGCTGTGTTTAATTATGCAGGAGACCGGCCATGTACAAACTGAGTCGCCAGTCGCTACAAAGGGACAGTTAACTGAGCAGAGGTGAAGAAAGAGAGTGCAGACAGCGGCGCCCTAGTGAGCTGTGTAGGCAGCGTTCATACAAGTGGAGAATTGCAGCGACAAAGCAAACCTATTTCCAGTGAATATTGGAGATACATGAGTGACAGCAACTGTTTGGCAATGCAACAAAGTTTGGTAGCATTCAGGTTTATGCAAATGAGTAATGTTTTTTTTTTGCAGCAACTACCAATGATGAGTGTGTACATGTCTTATTAATAAATGAAAAAGCCTTATTAATGATAATTAGGCATAGTTATTCATATCTGTGCTAGCTACTATACTTTAAAGTGTTATGCCTCTATGTTTTTTTGCGGATCTTGCACTAAGACATTAACAGTAGTTAATTATTGGAATTACGCCATGTCATTTACGTAATTATGCGATGAGAATTCGCGATGTTCTATTCGGAGCTGTTCATCACGTCCTCGGACTCGGAATTATGCGTTTCTATGGCAACTCTGTGGCTGCCCCCATTTCAGCGGCGTTGGTTTCGGAACTATTTTTTAAATTCATTTTTCCCATAGCGATTTAAAAGTAATCTTTGTGAGAGAGTTATGAGCCATGAACCAAGCCAATCAGCTACGAGGTGAATCACAACACTACAAACTTTGAAGCAAAAAAGTTTTTAAAAAATTGGACAAAAAGACAAAGGTACAAGAACTACAATCCCATGAAGCACGGTAATGGAGAAATATAAAACTACTCATTTACAAATGTTGATTATATGTATAAAAACAGTATTATTTAAGTTTATTGCAAAATATGCATGTATATATACTGTATATACACAAGTTTCAGTGATGTGAGTGGGCGGAGCTAAAGATATTTTGGGGCGTGTTGCTTTTTTCTGATTGGTGTAATTTTTGTACAGCATCATGGGTAATGTAGTTTTTCACCAGGAATTCACGATTATTTAAAGAATTAGTTGAAAATAATGCAGGCTGGAGGCTTCAGCAGAAGCAAATACCAAAAATTAACAACCTCGTAACTCACAGTCGGTCTGTTTTTAAAGGGTTATAAGTTATCATTAAAAAAATATATATTTCCTTATGGAGAAAATGTATGGAGTTTTTATTTTTTGGAGCGAGACTGTTGGATTTACGAGTTCGTGGGACGTGAATGCTTTTTACAAGACAGAATCTCATGCAGTAATTCCGACATGGCGTGAATGCGTATACACTTTTTATAACAGAAAATATTGTTGACAATATTGTGAGTATGCTTAAAAAGTATGTAATGTAAACTATTTTACACAATATTTGTGTATGCTATGTATTTTTAAGCATGTTAGAGAATCACATTGTTAACATGCCAACGACTAGAGTGTTCCAAATCAGTTTCAGTTAGAATGCTAACTCAGAAGGCATCTGCATATGTAGACAGTAGACAGCAAGGCGGCTCACTACATTATGGAACAGAACAAGAGAAAAATAAAGTGACAGATAAAACAGAAACCAGAGAAAGAAGATAGATGTTTGCTAGATGCCTTTTCCGTGCCTCCCAAAACAAAGCACTAATGATGTCTCACACTATTGTTGACCTTCTCTCTTCTGTCACTTTATCATACATAGACGAAAAGACACAAAGAAAATTTGATTCCGGTCTAATATGCTTAAATGTCACTGACTCCCTCTAACTCCCACACTTTTTCACCTTCCCCAAAAGGCGGCAGCGCGACTGGAGTCACATTGTGCCGCCGCCACCGCCGACAACAACAACTCTGCCCCCGAATTCCCTCGCAGCGACGGCCAGAGACCGTTTTGAACTTCTCTTTGGAGTCTCGGGCTTGACTGAAAGAGAATTAGATGTAATTTGATGGGCTGGTGGGCTGTGAATATTCCCGAGGCGAGGACAGCTGTCTTGCCTAGAGAACAATTGTGATGGATGGCAGGAGTAACCACAGAGACATATGGAAATTCCAAAGCATGGAGAGACGTAACACTGTGGATGTAGTTGCTAGCCCACACACACACACACACACACGCCGCTATGCTCTGTTTGGTTTTCATTTAGCCCAAAGCAGTGGGAAGGGAGACGGGGTAAAGACTCTTTCCCCTGAAAATCTTAACATGGCCAAGTTATGACATATCGTTATGAACGGAGACGAATCGGCTGACTTTAGCCTGTGCGCGTGTGCAGATTTACTCCGAACAGACTGGAACATCTCACAATGACAAAAATTACCTCAGACGCTTGTCCCGGTTTGTGTTTATCCAGGCTGTATCCTGGGAGGGGTTCTGACAGAGGCTGCATGTACGGAGGGATAGACGGTTGGACAGCTTCTTTGGAAGAGGGGGTGGTTTTTCCCTCGCTGTTCACCATATTTTCCCACCTTTCTGACTCAGCGGAAGTGCTGGAGGCGAGCCATTCACTAACATTGATCTGGCGACGGCCTCGGGGGAAACGGAGGCAGGGAGAGACTGAGGAAATGACAGATAGATGCAGACCCACTCTGAGAGAAGCAGAAGGGAAAAGATAAAGAAATGAAAAATTGACAGTAGAGCGTTCAAGAGCATGCGTATACATGTTTGTCGATGTTTAAGAGGACTTAAATAGAATGAAAATGAAAATTGTGTCATCATTTACTCAGCCTCATGGTGCTCCATACCTGTATTACGTTCTTCTGCAGAAGAGTTTTTGTTGTTGTTTTTGTTTTGTTTTTTTATACAATGAAAGTGAGTTGGGTCCAAAATTGTTTTGGATCCCACTTACTTTCATTGAATGGACCGAAATGTTTTTGAAGATATATATTCTTTGTCTTCCACAGATACAATATTTATTTAGACATAACAAAAATGTTGTTGTGAGAATCCTTGTTTTTCATCTGAACAAAAATTGCACTGTTCCAAAGCTACTTCCTACAAAGGCTTCCTAACTGAAATGAAAAACACAAGCTCATTTGAAACACATACCTGTGTGGCAACCATAGACTGTAATAAGATATGTTTGCAGTGTCCTTGATGTAAATCATAGGTCTCTAAAGAGGATTTTTGAAGCCCAAAGTGGGCGGAGCCGGCCGTCGCCATCTTGGCAGAGCGTCACTCCAGGATTACCGAAAATGGTCAAAGAGGAGGGATTAGCTGGTGACGTGACGGCTAACAGACAGCAGACAAACGGCTAGCAGTGATAGCAGTGGATATCCACCTGTCACTCAAGTGGTCACGCCATTAATTATGCAGAACTTTAAGGCCTAATATAATTTAAACGGATGAGTTATAAAAAAATTCACCACCCTCACAGTTGTCATGAAGGGCAAAATTAGCTATATAGACAAAAAAACACTTTTTGCACCAGGCTGTAAACATTTTTTTTCTGCTGTAAAGTTGGGCATTTTAACATGGGATTGACTCTCTTTTGGAGCCTGTCTCTAGTGGCCAGTCGATGAATTGCAGTTTAAGTCACTTCCGTGTTGGTTTCAAGAGAGAGACCGGAAGGTTGCCACCTGGTGGCAACGTTTCTGTTATGATGATAGCAGAAGAACCCAAGCGCAGACGGTATGCAAACACACAACGTTTATTATAACAGGAAACAGAGAAAACAAAACCCACGAGGGGGCAAAACAGTACAAGATAAAGTAAACGACTGACCACACTAGACTAAGACTTTGACATAAAACTAAACAGGAACAAGACAGGCTTTTACAAGATCGCAACTTTTAGACAAAACAAGGTACTCACTGGGTATAGACATGGCACGTAAGGCAATGAACCGGCACAGGACAGCAAACACAAGGAGATTAAAAAGGGAGACACTAATGACAAAGACAGGTGAAGCTGACTAGACAAGGACAGGTGAAACTGACTAGACAATGATGACGAGACGAGGATAACAAGGGGGCGGGGTAACGTAACGAGACAACACAAGCACATGGCTCAAAACACAAGACCATGTGCTTGCACACAAAACATGATTCTGTCATGATCCTGCCTCAAGACTAGAAAAATCAAGGACACGAGGGCAGAATCATGACACGTTTCTGCAAAAAATATATAGCATTACTTCTTACATGTTTTCACTTTCAAAATGAAATGTCCAGTGATGTTAATCGCACATTCAGTTTTCTCCCAATCAGAGGAACGCAAATCTGAGAAAATGTTATTATGTTGGTTGTTTTGCACGGCAGTTTGGGAATTAAATGTCCGGTGAGTGACGCTAAAAGATGAATGCGCTTTTGCATGTGCAAATAAACCTAAACCTAATTTATAGTGTTAACAAAATCTAACGTGAGATAAAAACGCATTTGCTAAAGCAACCATATCTGTGTTCTACAACTCTTTGAGCTCTTTTATTGTGATTCGTGTTTCGCTGGACTCGTACCCGAGTGTTTTGCAGTGCAAGTACAGCGCTGTACCAGATGAGCTACTGAGAAGATTTGAAGAGTTCAGATGCAAAAGTGCCATTTGAAATTTTCTTCTAGAATGATCATTTTTATCAAGCCTGTATATTAAAGTTCAGTAATTTCACTTAAATAGGAATGACGATTACCTATTAATTGTCATTTAAGTGAAATTACTGAACTTAAATATACAAGCTTGATAAAAATGATCATTCTAGAAGAAAATTTCAAATGGCACTTAGAGGCTTTTGCATCTGAACTCTTCATTTATTACATCATCAGAAAAGCCATACATATGGAGCTGGTTATATGATGCAAACATAAAAATGTATTAGTTTACAAACCATGCCTTATGGTAAAAGTGTTTTAAGGCCATAACAGAGTTTAGTGCCTAGAATAACACATAAACACATTTCTAATAATTGATAACCCTTAAAAAAATGAAGTTGGCTATCAAATTAATTTTATTAAGTATACTTAAGGAAAGTTCAAGTATATTTTTAAGTTGTAAGTATACTGATATCAATGTACTAGTAGTAGTATACTTGTAAGTGTACTATTTCAGTGCAATACGACTAAATCGGTCCACTTTAGTGTATAAAACTATACTTTTAAGTAATACTTTAATACTGATAGTTTGCTAGTTAAATACTTGTAGCACATTTTTTAGTTTATGAAAGTACAGTTTGAAGTATTAATAGTTTTATACTGAAAGTATACTTGTAAGTTTTATTTAAGTGAACATAACATCATACTTATAGTTTACTATTTATATATTATTTTTGCACTTTAAGTATACTACTATGCTCTTATTTAGGAATTTATTTTTATTCTTGAAATATACCTTTAACTCTTTCCCTGCCAGCATTTTTTTTTTAAAGTTGCCATCCAGCTCCAGCATTTTTGATCACTTTTACTAAACATTCATGGCCCACAGAATATTTTGTTTTATAAATATCTGAAGTTTCATAAAACAAAGCAACAAAAGAATGTTTGACTACTAGTTAGATTAGAAATGGAAAGGAATTTTTTAGTTATTCTGTAGTGTGGGGGCCGGGGCTATTCTGAATACATGAAATATATATTGCTGTATTATTTTAAGCTTTGTTTGTGATTTTCGTTACCTGCAGCCACAGGATTTTTGCTTTTGTGATATTGCTTAAAAGAAGAATTCTTGTCATATCTTCTTTCGCTTCTATTTGGTTCCTTTCAGACATGGTCTTTAAACAAGGATAATCTTTAAATGGGTACATATAAGAGGGCAAATGTGTTAAGGGTATGTTCAAAACATTCATTAGATCCCAGAAACATTTGTTAAACATTTCTCTGTAATGCTGTACAAAAATAAATGGGAAAACCCAGTCAAGTACAAGTAAACCAATTTTCAATTTGGCATATTAATTGAGATGCATGGCCACGGCACACATAATCTGCTCATGGAACCATGCATGGTCCCTGTCCCCATCTCCATCTCTGCAATACGTCCATCCCACTATTTGTTTATTCCATGCTTCGGTAGGTAAATTTAATTAATTGATTTAATTTACGTCCCAAGTTATTATTCATTTATTTGTATTTAATTTCTTTCATAAACAACTGAAAGATGAAGAGAAAAATCAAACCATGCAAAAATGATGATGGATCACGCAACATATTTAACTTTTCAATTTTGTTTTTATTGTGTGTAAAATTCATGCCTTTTTATGCCTAAAGCAGCTTCACCTATATTTGTCCTTCCACAGAGAAATCTGAGGTGATTATCATTTACATTCAAAATTATCAACATGATCTCATTTGTATGTGTTAATACTAAAAATGTGATGCTAAATCTGTCAACTCTCAGGCATGTTAATAGATATGCCAATATTAATGTGTTTATTGGCGGAATAGATCTGCCAAACTGCTGCTGATGCTGGTTATTGCTGCTGCTGCAGAGCAATTACGGGACTTGCTACTGCCAATACATACATCACACACTGATGTGAGCAAGTATACATGCTGCTGCTGTAAACAATTACATAAATTACCTGTAGCAGATCTATACAGGTGGAGCTGGGGGAGGTGGAGGGTTTCGGAAGCACACTGCAAACTGCTACAGCAAATGCTGGCCAAGTATTTGAAAGTTGAGCAGCAAGCTCATTGGCTGCTGATACAGCAGGAACCAATCAGCTGTGCACTATAGAGAACGATGTGATTGCAAGCAGATTGATAGGGTAGATCAAACAAAAAGTAAAATTATGTCATTATTTATTCACCCTCAAATTGTTCCAAACCTGTATGAGTTTCTTTTTTTCTGCTGAACACAAAATAAGGTATTTAGAAGAATATGGTTAATTAAACAGTTGATGGACCCCATTGACTTCCATAGTATGGGGAAAAAAATACTATGGAAGTCATTGGGTACCTTCTACTCTTTAGTTTTCTAAATTCTTCAAAATAAATTCTTTTGTGTTCAGCAGAAGAAAGAAACTGATACAGGTTTGGAAAAACTTGAGGGTGAGTAGGTGATGATAACATTTTTATTTTGGGGCAAACTTTCCCTTTAAGGACCTGTCAGCCTGCGCCATCTAGAGTTTTATGACAGAACTTTGTATTTCTAGCATGCAATCATTGTCATCTTTTGGGATAGATGCTGAAATGTCTTTCTTTTCTTTCTTGACACTCAAATGTTTATTAATTCTTTGAGGTACACATTGAATATTAATTAAATGTTTAATACCGCAACACTCAAACTCACAAATCGGTAAAAGAGTGATACACACATTGTGACTGATATTTTCAATTATATTTCATTTAATGAGGTTAAGATTTGATGATATTTAAATTAATCGATATTAGGAGTGCAAATGACTTTCACTGCTTTTACTATTCCGATCTGAATTTTGTCTCCATGATTTATTCATGAATGAGAGTCCCACTTTTGAATAGTGTCTCTAGCATCGATAACTATTTGTATATCTCTAAATTTCAAGCACTGTCAATAGTTGTTATTGCACATTTCATTGTCTGTGTGAATGATTTACATATGAATGCCTATGAATACAAATGAGACCCGTAGTGAAATGACAGATCAGGGCATGGTTTTCATGACCTGTCTGGACGCAGCAAGGGGAAAAAAATAACAGGAAGTAATTTGTATTCCATCTTAATATGTGCTATATGCTCTTAGCCTCCGGCTGCTTAAACAGGAAGTCAGAGAGCACAAGAGACAGAGACTGGTCTAAAAGAAGAAAAAAGCCATTTAAAATCCATCTTTTATTCACCGTTCAACCAAGCAGCAGTTTGCAGACATTTCCTCCACAATAAAACAATAGGGGTTCGACACATCATTCAGGGATGTGCTCCAAACCGAAAGACTGTCTCAAATATGTGCGAAAGTTTTCCAATTATGCCATAGATATGGAAATCTTCTCTTGTACTCTTATTTCCTCCAGTTAAACCTGGGGTTGATCACCAGAGCACCAAGCCAATTCTGAGGATTCATTCATCATGGTTTATGACATAAACTTGATTTGTTCATGCTCTGAGTGTTCTCGTGGTCTGTGAGATCTTTCAAATGGCAAAAGCAAACATGGAAAGCCAACTCGAACCAACAAACTCTGACCTGAAAAAAAAAAACCCACACCTACACTAAGGGTACGTTAACACGACAATAGTGTACTAAAAACTGAAACGTTTTTCCATTGATTTTTTTTTTTTTTGCCATTTAGACGACAACATTGTCAAAACTATAGCCTTTCTCATGGATCCACGGAAACGATTAAAAACGTTGTAGTATGCTTCCAGGTCAGCAATAGTTGCGTTTCCATTACCCTTCAAATTGCGCAAATTGAAATTGAAAATTGAAAATACGCCTAATGGAAACACGTAAAAACTCCCATATACTGCAAAAAAAAAACGTTTTTACGATCGCATGAAAAATGAATATTTCGCAAAACTGCGATGGAAACAGTTTTCTTTTGAGGGAACTCGCGATGCGCCAATGGCGCTTTGGGAACGCCTCCAGCGTGAATGCGTCTGAAGCATCTATGTCAACTAGTCCAATGGAAAGAATGAGCGTCACGGGCGGGTGACGTCATGACCAGGAAGAGATAAAGCGCATCCGGTGCAAACCGGCATTAGCTTCTGTTGCAAATCTGTGTAAATCTGTCTGTTATATTTACTGTTGTCTGTCTGATATATATATATAAAACACTATGGCGAAACAATTGCACAGACTCGGTGTTTCTCCCTGCTCGCATTATTTAACGAGTGGGGACACACACAAGCTTTGTGTGATGTGTTTGGGAGTAGAGAATGCGGTATCAGCCTTCGAGGGGGCTGATTGCCAACATTGTGAGAAGCTTTCGCTTCACATGCTCCGCTCCCGCCTGTCACTTTTCGAGGAAGCTAGGCTAATGGTTCTCAGGGTGCAGGACCCACGTCTGCCGAGGCAGCGCGGAGAATGCATTCCTGGAGATCGCAAATGGATCTCTTTACGGGGGTGGAGACGGGTCCAAGGATCTTTTCTCCTCCCTTTCCCGAGGGATCCAGTGCTCTCTCTCCGGTCTTGGAAGCCCGCGTGGCGGTTACTTCTGCCCGGGGAGAGAGACCAATGCTTCAGTGCGCTACCTCCGAGGAGGAAGATGTGCTGGGCATTGAAAGTGACACAATCACGGGGGAAGAGGATTCGCCATCTCTTTCCCCAGCATATGAGGAGCTGGTGGAGGTGATTACTAGGGCTGTAGATAAATTAAATATTGAATGGCCAGCAGATAAAAGGGGCGCTCGTGGGTGGTACATCGTTGGGTCGAGACCCCCTTCGTGGCACATTGAGGCTGAGGCCTGCAACTCGCACTAGGGTGCCGGCTTGGGACCTTGCAATAGTTTTAGAAGGCCTCTCTAGGGCTCCATTCGAGCCCTTAGATTCGGTTTCAGAAAAATTCTTACTTTTAAGACCATCTTTCTGCTAGCTATTTCGTCCCTCAAAAGAGTCGGAGACCTTCAGGCCCTTTCTGTTTCCCCCACTTGCCTTGAGTTTTAACCGGGGATGGTCAAGGCATTCTTATATCCAAAACAGGGATACGTCCCTAAGGTGCCGACCATGATTCCGAGGCCTATTGTGCTGCAGGCTTTCTGTCTTCCTCCTTTTACCTCTTCGGACCAGGAAAAGCTGAACTTCTTGTGTCCAGTGCGAGCACTGGACACTTATGTTCATCGGACTTCTCCGTGGAGAAGTTCCGACCAGCTATTTGTTTGTTTTGGATCACCCGAGAAAGTTCCTGCTTCTAAACAGACGGTTAGTAAGTGGATAGTCGAGGCTATTTCGCTTGCTTACGAGTACTCTGACCATCCGTGTCATTTGGCGGTCAGAGCTCACTCTACGAGGGGTATGGCGGCCTCTAAAGCCTTATTATTTGGGGTTTCTCTCCAAGACGTTTGTGATGCGTCGGGCTGGTCCTCACCGCTCACATTCGTTAGGTTTTATAGCTTGGACCTGGATGCTGCCCCAGGGTCCCAGGTGCTTACTGTTTAGTTGACAACAGGCTGACACTCAGGTACTTGAAAGTTTGGCGATTTGGTTATTCTCGTTCCCAAAGCGTCATCGACGCATCGCGAGTTTCCTCGAAAGGGAACATCTCAGGTCATGACTGTAACCATAGTTCCCTGAGATAGGGAACGAGACGATGCGTCGCCCTGCCATACTTCCTGCATCCCTGCGATCGACTTGCTCTTTTGCACCGGATGCGCTTTATCTCTTCCTGGTCATGACGTCACCCGCCCGTGACGCTCTTTCTTTCCATTGGACTAGTTGACATAGATGCTTCAGACGCATTCACGCTGGAGGCGTTCCCAAAGCGTCATCGACGCATCATCTCGTTCCCTACCTCAGGGAACTATGGTTACAGTCGTAACCTGAGATGTTTTTGCGCATTTACAGGACACCTGATGTAGATGGTGCGGTATGTTTGGACAGAAACGAGACTGAGTTCTTCATTAAACTCATAAAAGAAAAAAGTATTATGGGAATACTGGATTCTTAACAACAAAGAAATGCCACAATTTATCAAGACCTTGAAGCAGATATGAGGAAGAAACACCCAAAAACACCTCATACGTGGCTGCTGCCAAGTATAAGGGGCTTTCCTTGCCAGCAATGCTTGGATAATAAACCTACGTCTCCTTCGATTAAAAATAATGGCTAGTGAGTGGCTGCGATATACATAAACCTACCAACATCCGTTGCCATGATTTCTAGAATGACATATCGCGAGAGGAAAAAACAACGTTAGTCACATAACATCTGTTAATGGAAACGCCGTCATTTCGCAATAGTTTTTTATCGGCATTTAGAAAATATTGCAAAAGTTTTGTGCAAATCTGAAATGGAAACGCGTCTAATGTCACTTTGTAAAGAAAAACTACACGCCAAATACACATGAGCATGACGTTACCGTTTTGACAAATTCATGTTTTTGCAGTTTACACGTAGATGATAACAGTATTTAAAAAAAAAAAAAACCCTCTTTGAAAGCCGTTTTCAGGCACCCAAAATGCCATTGTCATCTAAATAAAAGGCCAAAATGCATAAAAAGTTTGCTAAGAAGGCAGACAAAGGGATGATAGAGATAGAATACACATGTTGCTGTGTACTTCTCTTCAGATAACAAGCCTTTGGAAGTCCATGATACAAATGCACTGCGTACATAGATATAGCTCCCATCCTCCTTCACAATCCCTGATGGCTTTATTAACAGAAATGTACACAGCACTAGAATTAGAACAGAAGAGGAAGTGCAGAATGAGTGCTCAAAAAAGATCTACCACGAGACTGCTTTTAACAGATGAAAGCAGGGTTGTCTTTAGTGCTTTTGCTATTTTTTGTATGTTTC